>KN478101.1:11304-32352 GCA_000787095.1 Periophthalmodon schlosseri | reverse complement strand
CTGAACCAAAAAAAAAAAAAAAGTTAGCTGTTAACTTGAAAACTACTGCTTTGTGACATCACAAGGTAGACCAGAACAGAGCATTTTGAGCTTTGGGGATGTAGACTTACTAATAATAAAGGATTACTCAAACATGTGTGACTGAAACACAACTCCAGGTATGTTTTTGATGACTTAACATTTTAAGATTTATGTAATATAGGACCTTTAAGGCGGGTTTAAATATGCACACGGTATAGATGAGGTCATGAGGTCAGGTCTGATCACATGCCCTGTGGAAGTTTTTGAGGTGCAAGTCTGTAGTTTGTAGGATGGAGTGGACCCAGTGTTGTCAATGGCAATTGTTGGGCTAATCAGGAGCCGTTTTGTTAAAATGGAACTAAACACCAAATCAACGTTTTTACAGCTAAACTACTGACCAAGTCTTTTTTGACCATTTTAGTGCAATCTATGTATACTTGCAACTTTGTGTTCAAAAAGAGTGAAAAAAGAGTGAATGCTGCCCTTCAGTGGTCACTGCAAATTCAAGTACCATGTGACATCACGCAGGGCTGCTTTGATTACATCTAGGTGTTTCTGGTTACAAAACCTTGCTGCAGGGGCGGGGTTTGAGGTCTGGATACCTGAGCACACAGTACGTTATACCCCCCGTTCCCCGGGTTGAAACCATGAACCCAAATAAGAACGGACAATCATCTTGAGAACCAAAACGCCAAATTATAACATAAACATCTTCGTCATCGTGTCCAGTGTTTTTGTAATTAAGAATAAACAGCATTAGAATTTAATCAGTAAAAGCTATATTTGATTTGAACATGTTTACCTTTAGGTTTAACAGTTTTAACAGTTCCTTTAAGATTAAACTGCTACATACTCTCCCTTTGACAAAAGTCTGAGTGAACAGCCTGCTTGGGCCTGGAGGGCCATACATCACTCAGGTCTCATTCTGCTGCCCATGACCGCACCTCTCAGTTGAATGGCCCATCGCAGCATGAGGTATCCACAGCACCACGCGTAACATTCTCTCTGCTCCTACAGGGAACAGGGCAGTGCAAAAACAATGTTTCCACTGATGCTCAGTGTCACTTTATCAGTTTTATACATTATTCATTTACTAACCTTTTGTAGTCACAGCTGCCCTGGGAAAAACTGACCAAAGCTATCAGCCCCTCTGACCAGTATCAAGCAGTTATGCATATACCACATTCACAGTTACAGGCGCTGTGCCTGATTTTTTGTTTTTTTAAAACTGTAAAAAACAGAAGTAGTTCATTTTAAATGGTTTGCAGTGGTCCAAAGTTATGCCTCACTTAGCTTATGCATTTAGAGCACTCTAATTATTCACCATGATGAGTTTATAACTGCTTTTCATAACTCTCAGAGATCAGAGCGGTGTTTTGGTGTGGTATGCTAACAACTAGTATGCTAACGCAAACTTCCAGATTAGACAGTAAATTGATTTATAATTAGATGCAGACTGCACACATCAAACAAGATTAGACCTCAAGAGCTGCCTATACAATATATAAGTACTTGGGCTCAAATATATGGGAAGGGACCAGATTTAGTGGTAAGTCTGTTTAATTTGTCCATATTTTTATGCAGCAGGGGTGGTTATTCATTCACCTGGTTCCTTGTTTCTCTCATAAGATCTGGCAACACAACTCAGGGCATCTTTTGGTTCTGAAGCCGCTGTAAATGCTGACACATTTTTTTCCAAGAAGTCAAACAGTGAAGTCTTTAATTGTGTTTTTTTTTTAATGGCAGGTGATTAAACGGTGATGATATACAGTATAAGCTTCACAAGTGGACTGTGAAAAAAGACATGGAAAGTCGTGTTGGAAACTGTACAAGTTTAGGAGGTGGGTCCGGACACATTCATCAGGCTGTCAGTGCACAATCAAAACAGTGTTGTAGAAGTGAAAAAGTATTGTTGTTGTTTCAACTAAGGCAGTGGTTGGTAAAGTGGGCAGTATCTATAGGACTAAAGAAGAGAGTGGGGGGTGGGGGGGGGGCAGGTTCTGGACATATGAGTGTGATTGGTCTAACAGGTATTCACACTTCAATCTCCGCCTCTGCAGACAGGTTTGTAATCAGAAACACCTGGCTGCAATCAGGGCAGTCCTGTGTGATGTCATGTAGTACTTGAAATTGCAGCCACTGAAGGTAGCACAAACACAAATTTACATAGTTTGCACTAAAATTGCCAAAAATGGACTAGGAACAGTTGACAATGATATTAAAACACCATATATACAGTTTAAAAAGTTGACTTTTTTGTTTGTTAAAAAACGGTTTTGTTTGTTAAAAAAATTGTTCAAAATCCATAATTACTTAAATTAACCAAGCCCTCCCTCTGACTGGAAGTAGCCAGCTGCCATTGCACAGGACCGATTGCAATATTGTCCATTATTTATGCATTTCCCACCCCTAACCACAGCCAAAATTAAAAACAAGTGGTTCGACCTTAAAGCCGATGCCAAACAAAATGGGCCCAAATGAAGCAGAGACACAGGAGCGACAGGGGGAGGACATCAAATGTAATTGGGGAGACTGCAATTGGTGGCTTCATCTTTTTTTTTTCTTTTTTTTTTTATCTTAATAAACATTATGTGTGTTTAACCATAACTATGCATTAATACCATAAAAACAATACATTCAGTGTATTGAGCCAATGTAATCAAAAAATATTGACTTGTATTGAAGAAGTGTGTATTCTGGCTCCAAGGCAAATCCCAACCCAGGACACTCCCATAATCGTCTTCACTCCCCTACCATCAACCCTGGTCTCGCCTTTCCAGTAAAGTGATCTCAGATACTGTGCTCGATAACCAGGAAGCACAGAAGAAGTGGACTAAGGAAGAGTGATGTCACCCACAGCGTTCGGCTCCAGCTAAATGAAGCTCATCGAGGCTGGAGCAGTTGTAGAAGCCAATCTGGAGCAAGTTCCATATTTGGAATTCCAAACAGCCAATCCGGAGCGAGGCTGTTGAAGGTAGCGCCCCTTCCTGCCTGCACTGCTGATTTAGCAGGGAGCGGGTGCTTTACAGAGCTTCAATAAAATATTTGGGGGCAGTCTGAAGCAGGAACAGTTTAAGAAAATAGGTCCACATGATGCCTGACAATCCTTTCACGTCTCAGTGCACCCGCTGCCAAGTACTGGAGGAGTATCAAGTCTGCTAGTGTCTTTCTAAGGGAAACATACGCATTAACCAGTCATATATTTATAGGGCTAATTTATGGTCGCTCAGGTTTGGACACAAGGCATAACACATTTTCTTATATAATATATAACTTACAGTCATGAAATAATTCAAATTTTTGGTAGGATTATCAGCATAATAATATTCTAAAACAGCTGAATTTCTGTACTTACAAGAGCCTCTGACTGTTCGTAGGATTTATTCTTCCAGAAGAACAATTTTAGTTAAAAAAAAATTTGTGAATGCTAAAAATTTTCTTCTCAAATGCCTCAAAGGTCCTGTAGTAATCAAAACTGACTCTCAATTTACCTCATCAAAAACGTTTTGAGTAATCCTTTACTAGTCTGTCTACATCCCCAAAGCTCAAAATGCTCTGTTCTCTGTCATGAAGTCAGGTAGTTTTAGTTAACAGCTACTTTTTACCTTTTGTTCAGCAGAGATTGGCAATTCGAGGGTCAGAATTATCCAAATGATTCTAGTGAAGGTGTATGGAGTTTAAAAACACAGTGGAGCACTTCCTGTATTACCACATTACATCACAAGGTTTGACACAAGGTAGAGTGTTTTCCATTTGAGAGAAGAACTCTGCGTAAATATGGAGGATTTGTGTGTTAAACGTGTGAATGAATGAAACACAACTCCAGGTATGTTTTTGATGAGGAAACAACGTTATAACAGATCAGAAAATAGCGTAATATGGGCCCTTTAAGTACAAACTTTTTCGTAAAACCGTGCCATGGATGCAGGCCAATGTCCCTTTTAATTTAAGTCAATAAAACACTCCATACTGCTATTCACATTGGTGTTTTAGAAGTATTTTTCTGACACTACAAGTATCGTGCACCAAAAAACAAAGCACAAAAACAGATACAGACGCCCACACAAATGTAAGATTACACTCAGAGTAAAACCTGCGCTGGAGCTGCCAGAGCCTGCAGTCCTGGGTCACACTGGCCTCCCACCACCACTCTCTATCCACACAGGAAACTGCTGACAAGAGATGAAGAGACTGTGGAATATTTGTTTAATATTTAGTGCATATCAAAGAGGGGGTATTATGCAAAATTGATTTATTTGAGATTTCTACCATGTTATAAGGCTCCATGATGCAAAACTCTACACAACAAACAACAAACAACGGAACAAGCAAAGGAGGGGGGGGGGGGACTCAGAGCCTCAAAAGTGAAAGTGAAACTTATGAAACATGTTAATATATTGTTTTCAGCAAATATAGCATTTTCAAAACAATAAAAGATAACATGGTGATCTAAATATGTTATGTGTAAATACCCCCTCTTTAAGTATATTCAAATGTTTTTAAAAGGACAAGACATGCTTTTTTGGTATCACATGTGTAGATGAATATTTTACATTTTCTTCAGTTTATATAGAAATATTCATCTAAACAACTTACTGCGTTCAGGTCTGTGGTGCAGGGCAAGGGGAACGTAAATTTTCTGAGCACTTGAGTCTTGAATGCAGGACAAAACAGGATTAGTCAAACATGCACAAAATCAGACAAAAAACACCTCTGAATTTTCAATACAATAAAACTTTATATCCCCAACGGGACAATCCAAAAGGCACACAGGGCAGATGGAGTTTTTTTGGTTTTTTTTGCTAGACCTACTTAACTCTGCATATGGTGTTTTAATAGCATTGTATACTTTTCCTTGTCCTTTTTGGCAATTTTAGTTGCTGCTTTCTGGTCAAAGTGTTTGCTGCTTATTCTCATACCCACAGACCCTGCCCCTCATCCCCCACACCCTCTTCTTTACTCCTCCAGGTACTGCCCAAGTTAGCAGCTCTGTTTGAAATGAGGTTGTGGGCAGAGTGTAGGTGTTTAGTCCCACTTTAAAATATGAGTACCACTAAACTAAAGATGAGGGGACACCATTAATACCTAAAAGCTGATTTTGCATATGACTTGTTCAAGTGTAAGACCGCCATGCTGTGGGACTTAGAGTATTTAAGTCAGTTCAGTGTCACACTCCAGTAAAAGCACAAAGTGACAAATCTTCTGTTGAATTTTCCCACTGATACATGAGCACGATGGCAGGCCAACTGTCCCCTCAGGATGGACTTAACCAAATGATGGATTCAGACCACCCAACCACCTCCACCTCGCCTGCCTACATATCCCACGCTGCACCGGGGCTCCCTGCCAACACCCATCCATCCTCTCCCGTTATCTCATCACCTCGACGCTCACCAAACAACCGTAGCTCTGTTTAAACTCCTCTACGAAGACCGCTCGCGTTAGAATGCAAACAAAAAACGGAATAGGTCTGCAGAATTTATGTCATTGTTGTTTTTAATCGTTTCTCAGTGCTGACGAAGTGCTTGGGGCGACGAGGTATGGGCGGGCCGACGGCCAAGCCAAATACACAGCGGAGGGTCTGCCAAGCAAATGGAGCAGCGCGATGTGAAAGTGCGTTTGAAAGATGTCTGAGGAGGAGTGTGTGGGTTGGCTGTCACCGCGTGTTTTATGGTCAAGAACAACCCCGAAAGCCGCGGGGTTATGGAAAGCTTTGTCACACGTTCATTATTTCTCAGACTGATGTGCTAATGACCCTGCCGGTCCAAACACGCATGACCTACTGGATTTTCACGTGTTTAATTTATGATCAGTAAAAGCTGGGGATTAGAGTGTGATGTGGATTGTGTAAACCCAGTTACATTCTGCAGACTTGCTGGTTACTTTTCTAAAGCTTTCAAAAAATGTGCCTTTGCTCTGTTACTGTTTTTCCACTAAACTTTAAAGGTGCGCTATGTCATTTTTCTGTTGAAGGGTCAGATATGTGGAGAGATGAGCAAGCTCACGCTAAGAATGCATGTTTTTGGGGTAACAGTGGTTCAGTGGTTAGAGCACTCATCCAACAACCTGAAGGAAGAGGTTCAATTCGTGCTTGGCCCAAGCTCTGTTATTGTGTCCTAAGGCCAATAACAGACAACTCACCTTGAATGAGTTGTGGTGGTGGTTAGAGGGACCGGTGGCACAGCCCCAACACTCCACTTTGTGATGTCATGTACTAATACAGGAAGTGCTCCACTGTGTTTTTAAACTCCTTACCCCTTCATTAGAATCATTTATAATTCCAGCCCTGGAATTAAACTAAAGGTAAAAGGTAGCTGCTAACTTGAAAACAATTCACTTCATGACTTGAACAGAGAATTTTGAGCTTTAAAGATGTAGACAGATTAATGATAAAGGATTAGTCAAACGTGTGAATGAAACAAAACACAACTCCAGGTATGTTTTTGATGAGGTCACAACATTATAACATTAATCTCACAAGGATCAATTTCTCGTAATATGTTCATAGTCCACTAAAAACATCTCAAATAGGCTCTGAAATACACAACAGTGGGGTATGAAGCAGGTCAAATGAGACCTGTATTTAATCAGGTGAAGGAGTAGTCTTAAAAACACAGAAAGGCAGAGGTGGGAACAAGTCGTTGTATAGTAAGTCACAAGTAAATCTCCAGTCAAATCAAACCCAAGTCCTATGCTTAGGGATTCACCAATGCAGCTTTGTCAGTTCAGATACTGATTCCGATGCTATGGCCTTATCTGCCGATGCCCTGTATCAACCAATACAAGTGCAGAGACTGAAAACAGCATTTATTTCCTTTAAACAAAAGTAAAATAAGACAGAACTGATCCAAATGTGTTATGTAGCTGTTATTTATCCCTCTGGTAACTACAATACAACTTTGTATAGATAAAAGTTCAAAACATTATGACACAACTAAGATTGACTGATCCAATGCAGGCAAGGCAAGTTTATTTGTATAGCACAATTCGTACACAAGGTAATTCAAAGTGCTTTACAGAATAAGAAAGACATTAAATCACAATACAACAAACACAACAAAAGTGCTTTACAGAATAAGAAAGACATTAAATCACAATACAACAAATCACAACATAAATAATCAGAAATAATCATCATAAAATTAACATTAAAAGAGAAGAGTGCAGAATAAAACCCTTTCTGTCATATGCACAGCTAAACAGAACCATTTTGAGCCTGGATTTAAACATTGTCAAAGTAGAGGCCTGTCTCACATCTTCAGGAAGACTGTTCCAGGTTTTAGCTGCATAAAACTGAAACGCTGATTCCCCATGTTTAGTCCTGACTCTGGGCACCAGCAGGAGGCCGGTCCCTGAGGTCCTCAGAGTGTGAGATGGTTCATATGGCACTAACATGTGGGAGATGTACTTTGGTGCTGGACCATGGAGAGACTTGTACACAAGCATCCCTAACGCCTCGAGCACCAAGTCCTTGCAAGTTTTTATTTGATTTTATATTTTATATTCTTACTTTAACTATATAACTTGGTACTTTTTGGATAACTGTACAGTACTCTTTAGTGAATAGAAGGATCACCTGTAAGTAACCACCAGGCATCTATAATATATTCACTAAAATGTACTGATACTTTGCAGCTGCTGTCATCTGTTGGCATGCTCTGTTTGAGGCTTTGTTAGACTGAGCTGAGAAAGAAATGACTTAGTTGTAACTACAATAGGTGAATTTTACTATTAAAAAAGTCCCTCTCAAATTACGTTACAGTCACAAGCTAGTTAGCATTAGCCAACAGTTCTTCAATTAGTCACTCTAACCTTTTTTGTTGAAATTCAAACACCTAAACAGAACAATGAACGTATTGATCACAGGCTGCTATTTAAATCCATTTTGTATTTATATATTTATTTTTTGAGTTTTTAGACCATCTTAAAACTTTTTTTTGGCTCTGTTTGCTAATGCGTGCCTTAGCATTGGTAATTGCTGAACATTCTGTCATACACATACATGCAGAACACCCCCAGCGTGACATCACTGTGAAGTATCAATAGCAAAAAGTAAAAGTAAAAAAAACTACAACTTGGTCATTCTTGTTGCACCTCTTGTGAAGTTAATTTAACATTTCTTAACAATGGATATGGCCATGTGTTTGTAGTCATGCAATTCAAAACCTCAAACTATTACTGCCTTGTACGTGAACTGTACCAACTCAAAGTGAGTTTTGAGATTATTACAATGTGGTTCCAAGAAGAATATCATGAATATATTTGAAAGTGAAATAGGTGTTTGAATACATTATAGGCATTTCATTATGTAGATTTACCCAGAGGTGGCTAGACTAGTGGTCCAAGAAATGACTTAAGTAAGAGTAAAAAAGTATTTGGGAAAAGTACTACTCAAGTGTAACTTAAAGAGTAACTGTCAGGACATAACATCTGATTATAGTTTACAGTTAATGTAAAGTGAAGGACAAAACATGAGCACTGTCAGAGTGCTGTTTATTTAAAGAGGAGGTATTATGAAAAATCTTTTTTTTTTTTTAGCTTTCTACCATGTTATAATGTTGTTACCTCATCAAAAACATGCCTGAAGAGGTTTTAGATGTCATCCATGCATCTTTCAGCAATTTAGCGATCTCTCCCGGGCCCAGTCGAACCCTCCTTATGGTTAGCTGTAAGATTCTGTACAATGCCCCGCCCACAAGCCTATATCATCCATGCTTCCACGTGACAATTCTCCACGAATATACAAAAGCATAATACAAAACTGTACACAGCAACTTGACAGACCTGATGCGATGTGCAGTAGTTTCATTAGTGGGATGCACTCTGATTGTGTTATGATAGCGCGTAACACGGTGATCTAAATATCTTATGTGTTAGCAGTCAATACCCCATAGAAATAAAATACTCCCTCTTTAAAAAAGTTACTCAAGTAAATGTACCCACCTCTGGACGTTGCAGTAAATAGAGTGATATTTTTGGAGGCAGCCGGCTGGAACCTTGCAGCCATTCAGTACCATTGGTTTTTCACTGTGTTGGCTTTACCAGCATTTATCTGTTCATTCGTGACACACACCTGGCATTCAAGTTACCAGCGTGACGGCAAGCGCATGTGATTTGAATCAAAATTACTCACGTTGTGCTTTTGACACTATACAGCCCTCTGCTCCAGGCTCCTCTTTATGCATGCACAGTCAAATGCAATTTTCATAACAGGTTGAATGTTTTATGTGAGGAATTAACACCCCATAGTCTGGTAAGATGTTTGGCATTCTCCTTAGTATAAATGACAAAAAGATGATGAAAAGCAGATTTTGATAGAGTAGCCAAAAATTGAACTCAAGTAAGAGTAACATAACATTACTCAAGTAAAAATGCAATGTAGGGTTGTCAAAACTATAAAAAATCAGATACTAATCGATACTTAAACTATTACTGAAACTAGATACTCGTTTGAACAGGCGTCAATACTAAAAAAGTCACATTCACAGGACAGAAATGAACCTTTCCTGAATAGCTTAAGAATGATCTTGAGCTGTATCAGAAAAAGTATAACCACATAGGCTAGTCCATGGACCACTATAGAACCTTACACAGATATAAGACTACAAAGTAATAAAGAAAGTTCTATTATTTAATGTTGAAAATCACATTCTATTATGTAAAGAAGGAGGGTTTGTAATTTTCACTGTGGTATCAGAATCGGTATTGTGTATCAGTGCCATTCCTTAGTATTGAAATTAACTGAATTTGATGGACAAAACTGTAAATAATGCTCAAAATATGAAAGGGAAAAAAAATCATATCTGAAAGAGTAGAGTGGAAGAAACACAAATGCTCAAATCATTTCACAATGTTAACATAAAGCTTTTGTCACTTGTCGCACTTACTCACAGTGGTTACACAAATACAAAAAATCACTGTTCTATAGCAGAATGAAAATGCAGGAACAATATATCACACAAGGAAGGCATTTTTCTGTTTTTCACTTATTTTTATTAGTCTAATCATAACTATTCAGCATCTTCTTTAACATTATGGTTGCTAGGTAACAGTTGAGGAATTACCTGTACAGTATGTCACATGTGTTGCCAATGTCCAACCAGGAAGTAAAATTGTAAACTTCACACAAAAAAAATAAATAAATAAAAGGGGGTATTATAATTTATAGGGTATTAATTGCTAACACATTACATATTTAGATCATCATTAGATCATGTTAACTTTTATCGATTTAGAAATGCTATATTCACCAACATTAATGTATTAACATGTTTGTTTGTTTTTTGACACTCTGAGTCCCTCCTCCCCGCGCTAAGTCACTACCCCTTCAGACACTATGACAACACAATCAGTGTGCATCCTGCTAATGAAACTACTACACAAGTAGCATCAAGTTTGTGAATTTGTAGTGTATTGTTTTATAAGCATGCTTTTGTATATTTATGGACATTTGCAGTGCGGAAGCATGGGTGACGTTGGCTGAGCTTTGGATAGGATTGTACTGCTAAACAGAGATGGGTATCGTTAAGGATTTGTCTATAATACCTCTCTTATCCTTATACTGCTTATTGATCTGGTCTTTTGGAGCTTATTGAGCCACTGGACTGTTAAGACGTGGCACCGGTGCAGTTATGAAAATGGGTTTTGGTACCCATCCCACTGCTAACCATAAGGATGGTTTGAATAGGGCCTGGAAGAGATCACTAAATTACTCAAACATGCATAGATGACATCTAAAATCTCTTCAGGGATGTTTTTGATGAGGGAACGTTATAACATGGTAGAAAGCTCCAGAAAGTCAATTTTGTATAATACCCTTTCCTTAAGTAAAGTACAGATAAACTTGTATTCAAGTTCAGTACTTTTACTTTTGTCTTTTGTTATTTTCTCCCATTACTGCTCACACGATTTTACTCCGTCACCTCCACATTCGCTTCCCCTTTAGCTGTCCCAGGGCAGGGTTAGTGTGGATGTTTTTCTGAGTGCTCTCTGGAGGGTCAGTGCAGCCGGCTTCCTGACCGCTGTGCTGCTTTTGTCGACTCTCCAAACTGCACCGCCACGGACTTCCAGTGGAGCTTAAGATTTATGGACACCTCGCTGTCGGGGGGCAGACTCCATGCGTCCTGACAAGGCCTGCTTCAGAAACAACATTAACATTCCAACAAGACTCTACTCTTCTCTCAGGGAAGTGCAGATGGTGAGAAATTGAGGCTCCATTATGGTCAAAATTCCACAAGATTTTAGTCATATTTAGTGTGTTTTTTTTTCCAACACACATTTTATACCAATGGAAAATATTGGCTAATGCGGCTATGCCATCAAAGTTGCTTAAAATGGACACACACACCTTTTTTTTGGCTACTAAACTCTGTATATGGCCACTGCAATTTCAAGTAGTACGTGACATCACCCAGGACTGCCCTGATTACAACCAGGTGTTTCTGATTACAAACACCTGGTTGCAGGAGCGGAGTCTGAAGTGTGGATAACTGTTAGACCAATCACACTGTTCTTAAACTGCCAGACTCCAGTCCTCACTCTCCACTTAAAGTGAGACTAAACACCTAAACTCTCTCCACAACCACATTTTAAATAGAGCTGCTAAACTGGGCAGTACCTGGAGGAGTAAAGAAAAGAGTGAAGGGAGAGGGGCGTGTAAGAAGCAGTTTAACAGGTAGCCACACATCAAACTCCGCCCTGAAGCCAGGTGTTTGTAAATCAGATAATCAGGGCAGTCTTTAGTGATGTCACAAACTACTGGAAATTGTAGAGGCCACTGAAGGCAGCACAAACATTGCCAAAATGACTATTACCAGTAGATAATGCTATCGATTTAGTGTTTAGTTCCACTTTAAGTCCTCCAGGTACTGACCAAGTTAGGAGCTCTATTTGAAATGTGGTTGTGGGAGGAGTTTAGGTGTTTAGTTCAACTTTAACAAGTCTTATCCTGAAGGCTAAAACTATCTCCATCAAGCCTGGGTCGAAGATAATTCAGGCCCGAGGTTTGTGCTCAGTCCTTGTGAATTTAGGAAGACCAGAACAATGGAACAACAAAATCACTGAACATGAACTGAATACTCCAGCTAGAGTAAAGGTTTTGGTTACCCTTCCCACTGTCTATAATTGATACTTTGCAGCCGATGTCATCAACATTCTCTAGGAGTGTGATCCTAACTGTTGGCACGCTCTGTCTGAAGCTCTGTTAGACTTTAATCTGAGCTTTATTTTAACACAATAAGACCAGAAAGAGCTGATTTATGCACTACAACAGGTGAACTGATTTGTACTGTCAAACAACTCTCGCACACATAAAATTACAGTCACAAGGTAGCTAGCATTAGCCAGTTTTTCAGTTTTCACTCTCAAGCACACATAAAATTACAGTCACAAGGTAGCTAGCATTAGCCAGTTTTTCAGTTTGTCACTCTCACCATTTTTGTTGAATATCAAACTCCTAAACAGGACCATGAATGCTCGTATTGATTACAGGCTCCTGAAAATGTGTTGTTCAAATACATTTTATATTTTTCTTGAGTTTTCAGACAATCTAAAAACTTACAAGCCTGTGTGTATTGTGTCTTCATGGTAATTGCTAAACATTCCGCCAAAGGCATACATGTAGAACGCCTCCAGCGTGGTGTCACTGCAAAGTAACAATTAGTAGTTTTGTGTAGTCAATATGTTTTAAACAAAAATAACACCAGGGACTAAAAAACACTGGATTTAGGCAGAATCAAAGAGCAAAGCAATTCTGAGGTACAGAGAAGTCGATACAGTTCTAATTGATCGATGACCAATGAGCTGCTCCATTTCCCATGTGTGACTGAAATAAACAAACCTGATTGGTCGACTCTGTCAGAGTTTGGTCTGAGACACAGAGGAGGTGGTGACCCCTATAGAACCCCTATATTTTAGCAGAAATACAGACTATTTTTGCAGTGTCCATGGGGAGCCAGGTGAACTCTGGACACACAACAGGAAAGTCTCACCTAAGCCTCACTCTCACTCCGCTCTGTTGTTTCTGTGGGAGATGAGACATTACCTTGAAGTGTTTACTCCAGCTGGAACTAGCTGGTCAGTATAGCTAGCTCCTTTCAGGGTTGCTATGGATACAGAAAAAACAAAACTGCTGAAATCACACGATACAATAGTCCTTAACCTCCGTCCTTCGAACTGCACATGCTGCACTACTTAGTAGGTCAAATGTAATGTAATAATGTGACTAGTTCTTATGTTATGTGTGTTTAAGTATGTTTGCCCTGGTCTTACTCTGGTGCTCTCTGTTGGAAGCCCAGCACATGCCAAGCCTTTAGTGAAAAAGAGGTTTAAACATGTGCTCCAGACCAGAAGACTGCTGGCACACACGCTTTCTACATTTCCAAAATTAAAAACACTGAGGAACAGCCGCAATTTATTTTTTCAACAGCTATGGTAGGGAATAAAGGAGAACAATTACAGGTTAGTGTTGGTCAAAGAAATTGTTGGAAGTTTGTAGATATTTACATAGATTTATTGTTCTCAGCAGATATGAGGAAGTATATTTTGATTTGTCAAGCGGTTTGGTACATTACAATACCTCTGTAATCAACACCAGAAATTTTGTTCAAAATGCAGGGACAAATCACTCACAAGGGAGGCATTTTTCTGACAGTTAATCCTTCATCCAACAAAATAAAAGTGTTGCAATGCATTTCTATTACTCTAATTATAACTGCTATTTAAGTTTTAATTCAAAACGATCCTCAGATCCTGCATATATTTGTGAACTTTAGAAACTGGAGCTGGAAAATATTGGCTGTTATTACTAGTTGGCAAAAGTAAAAAAACAAAACAAAACAAAACAGAAACAAACAGAACCATTTGTCTGAACTTGGATGTTATGTTGGTATCAGTACGAGGCTGCAATTTAGACAGGTTTTTGCCCTTATTAACCTTATGGTCGCTAGATAACAGTTATAGAATTACCTCTACATATCTAAAATCTGCAAAATGTACTAATGTTTATGTGACTATGTTCCCACAGTTGCCACAGAGCTGTTCTCACATTTAAACAATATTGTCTGTGTCCGAATGTGTACACTACTCTACTACACTACTTACGTAACTATTTAAGGGTCACGTTATTTTTGGTGGTGTCCGAACTTCCAGTGAGTGAATAAGTAATGCAGTCAAAATTCCCCATAATGCACCTTGAAAAGTAGTGTCCAGCACTGCTCACTAGACTGGTCAATATAGACCATAATACACTGAGAGTCAGAAAAATCACCAGCGACAGCGATAGGTCTTTAACTAGACACAACACTTATGAATGAAGCAGACAGAATTGCTGGTTTATCAGACTGTTGACCTGCGATTATGAATAAAGCATTCTTAAATAAACTGAAATATAAAGTTGCTAGTGTTAGCTGCTTAACTCAAGCTGTTAAAAGATCATTTCTGAGGAAAAAAATCAAATAATCCAGTCCATTTACATGAGATTCAGCTTGACATAAACTTGTATGGTTGTTAGTAGTTGATAAATACTTAAATAAGTATAATAAAGGATAAATAAGTGATAAAAGAACAAGTCGATCGCACTAAGAGGATTGCTGAACACCACAAGAAGGAGAAAGAGTAGTCTTACATTGTCATGGCTGACACCAGAAAACGGACTGAAAATGAAAAAGCTTTGTCAGTCAATTATATCAGTGAAAACAAAAAAACCTTTGGCCAAAACACCGGCCACTAAAAAGTCAAATTTCTGTTAATATGATTGATCTGCTGCAACCAGGGTGTTAGGATGGGAGTATTTATTACAACAGCAGACTGACTTACCTTGAGTTTCTGTTTGTTACCTAGGTCTATTGAACTACACTAAGTGAGCAGCAAAACATCTTCACTCAAATAACTTTTTGTCCAGTTTTGTCCAGTTGACATGATTGAATAACCCTTTATTATTAGTCTGTCTACATCTCCAAAGCTCAAAATGCTCTGTTCAACCTCGTGATGTCATGAAGCAGTAATTTTGAAGTTAACAGGTATTTTTTACATTTAGTTTAGCAGAGACTGGTAAGGCTGAAATTATCCAAATGGTCCATACACCATTTTAAAAAAAGACTTTAAAAACAGAGTGGAGCACTTTCTGTATTACCACATGACTTCACAAGATGGAACAGAGTGTTTTCCGTTTGAGAGAAGAACTCAGCCTAAATATTCTGGGTTTGTGTGTTAAACATGTCTGAATGAAACAAAACAAAAGTTTTGTTTCTGATAAAGAAACAACATTAAAACAAATCAGAAAATAGAGCAATATGGCCCCTTTAAATGTGGGGAAACATAGAGCCATGGGAAGATAGACACGCTCCCATTTACAAGTGCGTTGATTTGGATGACCTCTGAAAGCTTCTTGACATTGGACAACTGGACATATGAAGGATTACACCAACATTTCTGTGTTTCTGAACATTTAAGTGCTATTGACTACTTTTGTTTTATTAAAGATGGGGTATTACACTTCTATGGTGTATTATTACTAACAATGATGACAATTTTATATAGCACTTTTCCACCTTCAAGGCATTCACTGTGCTTTACATCAAGGAACCACCCACCCATTCACACACAGATTCATACACCAGTGTACGCAGACAAATTCATCTATGGGAGCTGGAATTGCACCGCCAACCTGTGGGTCAGCAGATCTGACTGCTCTATTAATGATGTTTATGCCCAGAGCAGGATTTGAACCTCTAACCTTTGGATCAGTGGACAAACACAAAACATGTTACTTTTTATGGTTTTGAAAATGTTATTTTCACCAAAAACAAAACATGTTTAATGAGTTTCACTTTCGGTTTTGACGTTCTCAATCCCCCCTTCTTTTACTCCTCCTTCAGAGTGCTATTTCAATCAGTGAGAAATCCGATAACAGAACCAATGAAACACTGGACAGAATCTTACAGCTGTTGATAAGGAGGGTTTGAATAGGGCTCAGGAGAGCGCTAGTCGATTTTGCATCACCAGTGATACGCGGGATTCAGCTTGACATAAACTTGTATGGTTGTTAGTAGTCGATAAATACTTGACCATTATTTATGACAGAAATGTATGATGTTTTTTCACCCAGATGCCACAGTCACATGACCCAAAAGTAGTAAACTGAGTGTCCAAATCCCTCTGTGAATGAGTGCACTATATAATCCGCTAAATAGTGCAGTCCTATGTAGTAAATGAGAGGTTAGGGATTAGGGTGGACATTTGAACACATCCATTTTTTGAAAGTAAATCTAGGCTACCTTACTCTAAGGTAGGAAAAACTAAATACTTTTTTCTTACTAATTGATTATTGACTGTTAGCTAAATTGATAGGAAAAACAGCAACCAAGTTAGCAAAACCACCAAAGGTTCAAAAAAGTCTGAGTACACTTCGTACAGGACTAAAAGTGGATTGAAAAACATTGAAACTAGCATTAAAATTCCTGACGCTGACAAGGGAGTTATTGGAGCATAAACTTCTGAAGCAGGACGAAATCATGATCGCTCGTGTAAGGGAATTAGAGGAAGTTATTGACAAAAAGAATACAGAGCTAAAAGAGTGTAGGGCTAATGAACAGGTTCTAGTGAAACAGGTGGCATCTTTACAGAAACAATTAACAAAGAGTAACGACGCTAACAAACAACCAAATAAGACCTTAAATGAGCTTTCTGAAAGTGTGTTGGAAAATGGGGAAGTCAAGTATTTGAAGTGGAAGCTTCAGCACCAGGACAACGTTATGTGTGCTCAGAAAGCTGAATTAGATGAATTACTTCACAGAGAACAGAATAAAGTTAAAAGAGTGTAGGGCTAATGAAGAGTAATAAGGATGCAAAAATGAACCTGCAGAAGAGCTTAGATGCAACTAGCGCGCTTTGTAAACAGTATGAGAAACGCTGCACTTTTGTAGAAGCTACTCTAACTGACAAACTGACAAACTGACAAATAGTCTTTCGGGGCAAACTGATGAATTCTCTAAGAAAATGTCCAAGCAGACAAAAGCATACAAATCCGAACTCAATCAGTTAATGGAAAAAATAGAATCCCTGGAGAATGATTGAGACAGTAAGATGAATGATCTGACTCAAACACTCAAGGAGATGGAAGAATCTTCCAGTAAAATATTATGGGAAAAAGATGAAGAGATATCTAAGCAGGCTAAGATAATCCAGGAACAGCAAACAGAAATAGAACAGCTTCATGAGGCTGGAAAGGAGGCTCAGACAGAAATTATGAACATACAGGTAAGGCTTGGACTAGAAAATAAGGAAAAAGTATAGGAACTCTATGAGATAATTAAACTTTTAAAAAAATCAAATGAAAGAATCTGATGCCAAGATTACATCCAGGGATAAAGAGATTCTAAAAATAAAAAGAGAAATACAGTCATTAACCCAAAGTAACTCTAACAAAGACCAGGAAATTAAAGGCTTAATAAAGGACAAAAAGAAAGCACAAGAAGATCTCAGTAAAGAAAATGCAAAGTGCGCCCTGTTGGAAGCCAAAGTCCGTTGTTCTTGTAAAGCCACTGCACATTTTGAAGGAGAGATCAGAGAACTTCAGGATCAGCTGAAACAATCTAAACTTACTAAAGATGACAAAGAAACCCTCAAAACAGAGGTTGAAAAATTGAAATTCCAACTCAAAGTCATAGAACCGAAGCTCAAAGAAGAGAAAGTCAAGTATCACCTCCTTGAGTCCAAGTGTAGAGACGGTCTGGCCAGTTTAGAAGACTGCAGAGACGTTCTAGAAGAGCCCAGAAGACTGAAACCAAAAGTCCAGGCAATGATATCATACTATATAGAAGGGAACAATAAAGTTATGATGGATAGGGATGCGGAACATATGAACGAGGTGCTGCAGGAAGTAATAAAGGAAAAAGAAGATCACACTATGAGGATTGCTGAACACCACAAGAAGGAGAAAGAGCTGTATGACATTGCCATGGCCAACACCAGAAAACAGACTGGAAAGGAAAAAAGCTATGTTGGTCAATTATATCAACGAAAACCGTAAAACGCTTACAAAAAAAAAATCTTTGGCAAAAACACCGACCACTAAAAAGCCCAAAAGATGACTGACCTAAGTGTAAAGTGTGCCTGAGTCATACTTGCTAAGTATGACTCAAACACAGTTCACTAAGTGTGAACTGTTTGAGTCATGTTTGAGTCATACTTAGCAAGTATGACTCAGTCATTGAGTCATGACTCAAGCACAGTTCACTCTTAGTGTAGCTCATTAGACCTGGCCTACAACATTACCTCTGTGTCAGCAACTCTGGTACAGGCCTACTGTGAATCCAGCAAAAATGATGATGTAGAGAAATAATATTTAGGTTTCACTCTAAGGGGCAACAGCACCATCTTGTGGATATATCAGAAAAAAGCTGGAGGTAGATTTTGTAGTTGTAATAAGCAAAACAATTAATTAATTAAAAAAAATAAAATAAAATAAAATAAAATAAAAATAAAACAAAGCAAAAAACATGAACATTAATTCTTGGATTAAAAAAAAATGTTTGTTTAAACATCTAGAGATTAGACATCTCTTGGGTATCCCTGATCATTCAGAACTAAATGTATAGCTTTCTTCACCCTTTTAGTTATTTTAAACTCGATGTTTCGATACTAAGGATGAGACTCGTTACTCAATACTGATTCCAATACCACAATGATAATAAAAACACTATTTAGACTATTTAGTAATTTTCAATATTAAATCATAGTACTTTCTTTTATATTACCATGTGGCCTTATATCTGTGTAATCCCTCAGTCGTCCAGGTAGGTTTTGACCACCCTATCAGACAGGATACATTTCCATCAAGAGGGTACATCTCTTTAAAGTAAATATAAGTGGCTGCCCAGTCAAAAAAAATGACTAGCTGAAGTATCATGCCAATCTTTTACCACTAGATGGCAGAAGAGGACTAATTTATATTTAGTTTATGCAGAGCCTTAGCACAAACTCTGGCAGTTGAAGCAAATGTATTGTGTCTCGTATCATTATTCAGAATGCATTTACACCCACTTGCTTTTGGTTTCATCACACAAGTCCCACAATGCTCACAAAACTCCAAAATGGAATTCAATTCTTTCCATGAGGTCATCATAAAAGGTATCAAATGATTGTCAACAGAGGTGGATTATTTTACTTCTCAGAGTACTTTTCTAGCAGCATACTTTTACTCTGTATTGAGTAATATTTTCATTGAAGTAACAGTACTCTTACTTGAGTAAAAGTTTTGGTTATCATCCCACAGTGAGTAAGTCTACAAGTGACAAAAGCTTTTGTTGACAATATGAAATGATTTGAACATTTTTGTTTCTCGCACCGCTCCTACAGATAGGATTTAGTTTCTCTCATTTTTGTGTCTATCCTTTGAAAATACCAGAGTTTGTGCATTATTTAATGTTTTGTCCTTCAAAATTATATTAACTTGAAATTATAAATCAGATGTTATGTCCCGACAGTTACTCTTACTTGAGTAGTACTTTTCCCAAATACTTTTTCACCCTTACTTGAGTACAGTTTTTGGATACTCTACCCACCTCTGATTGTCAAATAGAGTAAACCACAGACAGAAATAGAACTAATACTTTAAAAGTGTTGTCACAATACTAAAATTTCAAACTCAATTTTGATACTAAGGACTAGACTTGATACTCAATATCGATTCCGATACCACAATGATAATAAAAAACACTTTTTATTTAGACAATAGAATGCCATTTTCAACATTACATCGTAGTACTCTTTTAAATTATCATGTGTAATCCCTCAGTCGTCCAGGTAGGTTCCATAGTGGTCCATGGGCTTATACTAGTCTGTGTGGTTTTATACTTGTTCTGATACAGCTCAAGATCATTCTAAAGATATTCAGGAAAGGTTTCATTTCTGTCCTATGAATGTGACTTTTTTAGTATCGATACCTGCCCAAATGGGTATCTAGTTTCGATATTAGTTTTAGTATTCTCGTATGTTTACTTTCACTTTTCCGCAGCTCCAAACAGGGACACCCTGTTCTCTCTTTGACAATAGGAAAACACTTGTGACATACATTTAGTGGGTTATATCCACTTCAATTAGGGATGTGTTCATTTGTGGTATGAGTAACAAAGAAGCTAATATTTTGGTTAACATTATTATGGTAAAAATTACTTCACACAGGAAAATATTTTAACTTGAAACCTTATGGACAGAGGTGGTAGAGTAGCCAAAAACTGTACCCAAGTAAGAGCAATATTACTTCAAAATAATAATCTTCAAGCAGAAGTAGTGGTCCCAGAAATTACTCAAGAAAGTATTTGGGAAAACCACTACTCAGGTAAGAGTAACTTAAAGAGTAACTGTCAGAACGTAACATCTGAAGTGAATTTGAAGTGAATGTAATTTGAAGGACAAAACATTAAATAATGTTAAATAAAATCTGGCATTTCCAAAAGCTATAACACAAAAAGGAGAAAAACAAAATCATGTCCGAAGGCAGAGCAAGAAATGCAGATGTTAAAATCACTCACAGTGGGAAGAGAAACCAAAACTTTACTCAAGTAAGAGTACTGTTACGCTGTCAAATATATTACGAGTAAAAGTATGTACTCTAAAAAAAGCACAGTTTCTTTAAAAAGTTACTGAAGTAAATGCACTGAGTAAATGTAACTGAATACTACCCACCTCTGCAGCTGAAAATACTATTAAACAAACATCTCCAAAATAGTCAAAACTGGCGACTCAAAATGAGATTAATATTCCAATTGCATGGGAATGTTTTCAGTGTATGCCATTCCAATCATCCAAATCCATATGACCAGTTTTCATGTTTTTCTAATTATGACTTGGTTTGTTAGGTTAGTACTTGTGGTCAATATTTATCGTAGCTTAACATCAGTCACGTGGCAGTTTGTGGCAGAATAAATGAAAAGAAAACTACAAAAATACAGGAAGTAGTGCTTAGTTCTAAAACGGAATACTGCTACCTTTGTCATCAACATGGAAAATTTCATCCAAAATGTAGGG
>KN478101.1:0-11283 GCA_000787095.1 Periophthalmodon schlosseri | reverse complement strand
AATGTATACACAAGGAACACATTTTTGGCAGTTTCAACCTTTTAACAAAATAATGGTGTTGTCACTTATTTTTATTAGTCTATTTCTAACTATTGTGCAGTTTAGACAAGTTTTGGCCCTTGTTAGCATTAAGGTTGCTGGGTAACAGTTGTGGAATTACCTCTGTGTATGAACTGTCAAGCTTGTCATGCATTTTAATTTGAACTAGTTTAACCAATATAGCATTATTTCTGTGAAGTCACTTTTGTTTGAACAGTGAAGGACAGCTTGAGCCTCACTACCAGATTTGTTATGGAAAAAATATATACCAGCAGAGTACATGTTCTCTGGCAGTAAATTCCTATTATTATTACTGCCCTGAGCTGTCTCAAGTATAAATACATGGAACAGGGCTCCTTAGGGCATAGACGTATTATGTAAGTGTTAGCATGCCCGCCTCTCACATGATGGGAGGGTAAAGGGGATGGGGGGTACTGAGACATTTGGTGATGAGGGAGTCATGGAACACACAAACTGTTAAAGGTCCTGTACCAGATTTTTTCCGATGTATTTGAGGAAAATGTGTCACCAGTACCACCAATTATAGCACCGCACCAGTTATATTGTATACGCAGCTCTTGAGTTCAAAATATGTGTGCTGCGTGCTGTCTGTGTTTAATTATAAAGCCTTTTATTATCATCCGATAATCAGGAAGTGAGCGGTTAGCATGTTAGTTGTCATTAGCTTTACCATGATGGTGAAACTCCACTCTGGTCTTTGAAAGTTGTGGAAAAACACTTGTAAACTCCTTCTGGGGAATAATTATGATGCTCGGAATGCATAAGACAAGTGAGGAATGACTTTGGTAGCCTGGGATCCAGCATACACATTTCTCCAATACTTTACAAAGATGTGAGTCTGGTCATGGGTGAACCTCAGATGGACGGGATTGACAGGTGGTTTAGCCAATCAGGGACACAAATGGTCCATCTGAATATGAGCAAATAAAGAAAAAAATATCACAGGAGGCTGAAAAACATGACAGATTTCTGCAGAGTCAATGCATAACGCGCTAACTTCTGTTAATCTGAGGTGAGACAAATTTAATTTTATTTGTAAATGACAGGTGACCAGTGAGCTCCTTGGCTTCATGTGCGTCACTGAAAATAAGAGAATCTGATTGCACGATCATGTTTGGCAGGGCTTGAGATGCAATGGAGGGTGTGGGACCCAGACTGATATGAATCTGTATAAAAATACAAAGAGGTATCATTCTGGATTTGCAAGGTAATGATTAGACCACTGGAAACCATTTAAATTAACTAGTTTTGTTTTTGTAAGGTACAGGGGTTAGGACGGCATCTACTTGTAGCAGATGGAATTAAGTTTGAAAAATCATACAACAACCAGGGTTAGCATAATTTAATTTTTCTGACAAAAATGACAAAAATGTCATTTTTATTTATGGATTGAAAAACAGAGCAGGAGACCTCCGTACTTTTACCTTTTATGCCACAAATCTGGGGAATTCAAAATCACGTTTTTATGGATCTTAGATGGAGCGGACTTACTAACAGGAAACAAACATGAATAAAGCAACAACTACGGGTCTGTTTTTGATGAGAGAACAATGTTAAAATATGGTTGAAAATATGTTCTTTAAATTTGATGTCATATTGCTCCCCATAGTCATGAGATAGATTGTCCATATACAGATTAAAATGATATTGTTTTAGTGTGAGTTTATTAGGGCTGTAGTCCATTAGTCGTTTAGTCGATTAATCGGTGGATAGTGTCTTTGTATTTGTCGACTAATCATTTTATTTCTTTATTAGGTTTATTGTTTATAGGATTTATGGGACAACAACAGAAAGCAGATGTTAGTTAGCTTGAGTGAGTTAGCTGAAGATTTAGTTTCTGTCGTAACGTCTGGGGGACAAGTGAACCAGGAAACAAGTGAATGTGAATGTTGGTTGAAGGAGCTGGTAGGAGGGAGCTTGATTGAAGGCTGACATATTTGAACCGGTTGTAGGAAGCTGGGTCAAAGACTAGGTGTTCGTGCTTGATTGAAGGCTGACATATTTGAACCGGTTGTAGGAAGCTGGGTCAAAGACTGAGGTGTTCGTGCCGGCCGTGGAGAGCTGGGTCGGAGGCGGAGGTGCAAGGTGGGTCCAAGAAACGGGATATGGCGAAAAACGAGAAAAAACAGCTGAGTACTATGACCATAACCACAAAAAACAGACTGAGCCAAGCAGAACTGTACCACGAAGGATACACTGACAAACTGGCAGCGTGTGTAGGATCCTCGGTCCCTTTGTGCTCCAGAGGTGAAGGCTTGATTGTTGATCGGCTGCAGGTGTGTAGTGGGTGGTGCCAGAGTCTCCGCCCAGCTCCAGGCACAGACACAGAAGGGAGGGGGAAGACAGCACAAAAATACAGGGACAGACTGGGATCTTGACTGGGATCTTTTGGTATTTATATGTAAAAGGGCAGATTAAGCTCATGATTGACAAGTTTAATCCGCCTTTATATAAATACATTGATTCCTAATACCACTCCTAATACCTGCATAAATAGTGGCACTCCTGCACAGGTGGAATCTTCTGAGTGCAGTTTGGATCAGATACATAGATATATGTCATACATTTGAGAGCTTTTGCCACACCCCCTTTTTAGTCAACTAATTGATCAGAAGGACAGTCTTTAGGCAACCAAGAATTTCTTTAGATGACTACAGCCCTAGTTTTTATTATCATGGTGGTATTGAAACTGGTACAGACTATTCAACTGTTTCCTTAATATTAAAATCGAGTTTGAAATGTTGTTATTGTGACAACACTGCGTCTTACATGAGGAGAGAAGCCACAAAGGAAATCCTCAAAGGATGACAAGATAAGAATATGTCAAAAATAGAAACCTCTGCAAGACCAGATTCAGACCTGGTCCAGACTCAGTCCTGGTCAGAACCTAGATCCAATTCAGTCCTGGTTCAGACCTGGTTGAGTCCTGGTTCTGACTTAAACATGGACCTCAAAGTGTTGGTTTTGTCCCTCTGCTTTTTAGGTAAGTCATATTTCTCTTCTCTCCACCTTTTGCTCCTGTGTTGTAGTAAATATAAGTTTTCTTCTCAGAGTGGTTAGTCCAGGTCCATCACGCAGCATGAGCTGCTTGTGTCCTGGCAGCACTGTGTTAGAACTCTTAATGCAACTATACTCCACATATCATATTTATACTTGTTTATTGGTTGACGGGATTCAACTGGTTATGGGATGTTTTAATGGGTAGTTGTGTTTCATTTTAAATTGTATAAAAAAACAAAAGGTGTAAAATCAGAAGGAACCTTATTATCTGCTAAATAAATAGCTAAAATATAATAAGCTTAGTTACACGTTACTGTAATTAAGTAGATTTTTGGGGTAATTGGACTTTTTTGAGTAGATTTTTAAACCTGAACATGTACTTGTAATTGAATATACTATACATGTAATTGTAATTAGATACATTTTAAAACATAGTTACGTACTGAGTAACTAGTACTTCAAGTCCCAATCCACTGCTGTCTGTGCTTCTTTCTACACACATACAAACAGTATAACAGCTCTGCATCACCTGCTCTGATTGGACAGAGCTCAGAGAATATGCAGATTACGGTTTAAGTTTTATACTTTATTGATTGATCAAGTTTTGTATAAAAGCTGGGTCTAAAACACTTCTAAAATAGTGTAAGTAACTAGTACTAGTATTTTTTCATGCATACTTTTTTACTTTTACTTAAGTACAATTTTGGCAGCCGCACTTGTACTTGTAATTGAGTATATTATTAGTCATTGTACTTTTACGTGAGTACACATTTTCAGTACACTTTCCACCATTGATTAGACTTATCACTTCTCATATTCATATCGCACTTCAAAACTGATGTGTGATATATTACAGGTGAAAATATCAACGGTAAACAAAAATGTTGACACTAAATGATGCCACTGACACAAGAACCCTAACTCATAATTATCCTCAAAAACGATTCTAAATGTAATGTATTGTTTTTAAAAAAAACCAAAAAAAAAACCACAAGCTGCAGTAAATAAGTCGCGAAATAAAAAAAAACTTTAGTAGTTAGTATCAATGTCAAATAATTTATTTATTCAACCCTGTACAGTTCAAATCTAATCATAGTACAGAAAATGTACAAAAAGCATCAAGAAAAACTACCCACGATAAATACTGACCTCCAAAAATTATTGTTCCATCTATCATTAATTGAGTGATAAGTAATTATTGTGACAGGCCTTCCACTGATAATAAGATACAGGATTGAGTCAAATGTGAAATGTCTTTTTAGTTTAAAGATAAAGTCAGACCACACAGCGTGTCAGACTGGGCCACAGTAAGTATTCTGATTCCATCAAACTGATCAAATCGACTTCCATCTGTGTAACACTCGGGGACGGAAGCCATTTTGTGTGGAGCTCAGCTGAAACAGATGTTTGAAATGTGACCAAAAATGCCATTTTGTGACATGAGTTGTTTGTGTGCAGGGGTCCTGGCAGAAAACAACAGCACAGGTAAAGTCCCACACAGTTAAAGGGCCCATATTATGGTATTTTCTGATCTATGTTATAATTGTTGTTTCCTCATCAAAAAAAAAAAAATACCTGGAGTTTTGTCTTGTTTCATTTACACATGTTTAACACATAAACCCTGCATATTTAGGCTGAGTTCTTCTCTCAGACTGAAAGCTCTCTGTTCTGGTAATACAGGAAGTGCTCCTCTGTGTTTTTAAACTCCATACACCTTCACTGGAATAATTTAGATCATTTATGGAATTGCCAGTCTCTACTGAAGTAAAGGTAAAAAGTAGCTGTTAACTTGAAAACTACCACTTCATGCTTCATGACATCACAAGGTGGAACAGAGCATTTGTGATCAAAGATACCATTTTGTGACATAACTTGTTTGTGTGCAGGGGTCCTGGTAGAAAACAACAGCACAGGTAAAGTCATGTGTCTTGTGATGTCATGTGATAAGGAAGTGCCCCTCTGTGGTCTCCATACACCTTCACTGAAATCCTTTTGATAATTAAAAAAAAAAAAAATAGTTTCAGCTTCAAAAGGTTGAATAAACATTCCAGTCCTATATGTGAATGTAGACATTAGAAAATTAATAAAACAGGCTAATACCGAGCCTAAATAACTGTATTCCCAGATATATTGAAAATCATATACAAGTCAAAAAAGCAAAGCACTGGGTGAATACTACAGTATATTTAGGCCTAAATGCTAAAATAAAGTACTATTTAGGAGCCAAAAAGCCCTCATTATAATGTTGTTTGACCTTTGCAAGCAACATGTGATTAATTGCGATATAAATTTAACCACTGCCCAGCTCTAATAATTATATTTAAGATTTTACAGAAAATGTTGTCAGTTTTTTTTCTAGTTTAGTTTTACTTCCTGGTTGGACATGGGCAGCAGGTGTGACATATGCTGCATCCCTGTGGTCCTCGGGAACTCGGGAAAATGTTTTTCCCAGTTGAAAAATGTACATAAACGCCCACACAACTCGGGAACTCAGGTGAAAACGAGCAGCCCCACTTCCGCACCTGACATTACCTGCTGTTATCAATTTATACTAACTATTTGAGCTCTTTGACAAAATGTTATTACATTTAGAGGTTCACAGTTAGTTATCTCTATGATAAGAGCAACAGATTTGCATAAGAAAGACCCGACACTACTGTTTAATTACCAGTGTAACATTATCTAGTGTTGGCTAAAGTAAACCAAGAATGTTTAGCTTCTGAGAAGGCTAACAATGACAAATCTTATTCTATTCTGTTCTATTCAAACTCTGTTAATGAGCAGACTCAATGATTTTATTATTGATCACATTTTTTTCACGTGAATAACACAACATCTCAGCCCAAATTCCCGAGGGCCATATGAACACAGCAATATGTATAGAGGTAATTCCATAAATGTTACCTAGCAACCATACTAAACCGTGCTAAATGACACAAAAGCTTAGACAATAGTTTTAATCTGCCAGATTAATCTGCATTTTGGATAGAATTCTCCGCGTTCATGACATGGGTAGAGGTATTCTATTTTAGAACTCACTGCATTTTTGTATTTTTCTTTTCAATTTTTTTCCCACACTGCCAAAACTATGATAAATATTTACCACAGGTACTACCCCATCAGCATTTCAGTTTTATGCAGCTAAAACCTGGAACAGTCTTCCTGAAGATGTGAGACAGGCCTCTATTTTGACAATGTTCAAATCCAGGCTCAAAACAGTTCTGTTTAGCTGTGCATATGACTGAAAGGTTTTTATTCTGCATTTTTCTCCTTTAATATTAATTTTATGATGATTATTTGTGATTATTTATGTTTTGATTTGTTGTATTGCGATTTCAATGTCTTTCTTATTCTGTAAAGCACTTTGAATTACTTTGTGTATGAATTGTGCTATACAAATAAACTTGCCTTATCTTGCCTATCCCATCAAACCCATTTAAAGGCCCTATACCTGATTTCTTTCGTCTTTCCCCAGTACAGATTGCGTAAGGGGCCCTTGAGGTCAAATAAGTCCATCTATAATCGATTGATAATCAGGAAGTGTGGATTAGCATGCTAGTTGTTGTTAACTTAAGTGTCACAGCAAATCTCTGCACTGGTCTCTGAGAGCTGTGAAAAGCGCTTATAAACTCATTGCGGTGAATAATTAGGATGCTCAAAATGCATGAGGTAAGTGAGGAAAAACTTGCAAATCGTTTAAAATGAACTAGTTCTGTTTTTCATATTTTTAAGACAGTAAAAATCAGGTACAGTGACTTTAAAGCAAACATATTATGCAAAATAGTCTTTATCCATGTTATAGTTGTTTCCCCTCTCAAAGTTGTATCTGGAGTGATTCGTGTTTGTTTGAGCAATCTTTAATCACTTATTTTCAAGACGCCATATTGCCAACTCCCATTTCACCGCCACCGGCATACGCCCAGTGCTCTGTACTTACTTCATTCTCCAATTTTATTTAATCAGTGATACGCATAGGATTTGGTAGCGTTGCATAGTCATTTTGGTGTAAATGAAAAAAAAATCCGCTATCCATAGAAGGTGCCAACAACTGCGCGGCTCCTTGTTGTGATGACATTTACTGTGACGTCTGCTCCCATTGGGCACCACAGTTTCCTAAACCAGGAGTCAGCAGATTTGTTTCTTTTATTACGTTGTTTTAAATGAATATTGCAATTTAAAATGTGCAAATTATAACATAATGATCCATGGGTGTCATAGATTATAACTATATAGCAGACACAAGCACAATATATCTTCTTTAAAGAATAATCACTCTGCCACAGTAACACAGGTAGGACATACACACTCCACTCAAAGAAAGACCAGAGGCTAACCACTCTGCCGTCTCCGTCCCGCAGAGCCTTACAGTCTGAGGTTGGTGGGAGGAGCCAGTCGCTGTCACGGGGAGGTGGAGCTTCAGAGACCAGGTCTGAACTGGACAGGGGTGTCTCCATCGGACTTCACGCTGTGCTTTGGAGCTAGAGTTTGCACTGACCTGGACTGCGGCTCTACTCTGTTTGTGAAGGAAAGAGGAGGTTCAGCAAGAGAAGTAGTGAGGGCTACCCATAGCTGTACACAGACATCACTGATCCACTGTTTAATTCCTGGAAAATTCCCCTCTTACCATGGTCTGGAGCTGAGGTGTTCAGGTGAGGACTTACCCAAAAATGTATCCAAAACTGCAAATGTAAGAGATTTTTTTTTGCTTTCTACCATCTTATAACATTGTTCCCTCATCAAAAACATGCCCGAAGAGGTTTTAGATTATCAACATCCATACATGTTTGAGTATTTTAATGATCTCTCCCGAGCCCCATTCAAACCCTCCTGATGGTTAACTGTAAGATTCAGTGCAATGTTCAGCCCATGTCCCCATAAATATACAAAAGCAGGATACAAAACTGTACACAGCAACTTGACAAACCTGATGCAATGTGCAGTAGTTTCATTAGTGGGATGCACACTAATTGTAATGTGATAGTGCTCTGAAGGGGGATTGACTTAGCACAGGGAGCAAAGAGAGAGGAGATTCAGTATAAAAAACAAAAGTGAAACTTATTAAACATGTTAATATGTTGTTTTTGGCAAATATAGCATTTTCAAAACAATAAAAGGTGACATGGTGATCTAAATATGTTCTGTGTTAGCAGATAATACTCATAGAAGTTAAATGATAATTAAATTATGTAAGGCTTGATTAGCTGCTAGCCCATGTAAGCAGGGGACACACTACATGACTTTCTCAGTGGTGAGAGGTTTAGAACACTACATGACTGAAGTTTGCTTGACAACAGAGAGAGCACACTTAACAACTGACAGTCATGAGAGAGCACACACTACACAACTCTGACAAATGAAGATAACTTTACCATACAAACTCAGTCCCTGGTACAGACCAAACAGACTGAGGGTGCACCAGGGTGCAAGAGATTCAGACAATACTTTTCTATTAAATGTCATTAATTTACACATATAAAATGAGGGTGCGAACACTTTTAACTAAGGTGGCAACGCACCGTTTTACACCCGTGTAGACCCGGGCCTGTACAAAGTACAATTAATCAAAAAAACAATGTTAATTAAAGCCGCAAGCGGCATCGAACGGCCCTCGCGGGCCGCGCTTCACACTCGGCCGACCCGGCACTCCCTATGGGTGGCGCTAACGCGCCACTTGTCTCTGTTTTTTTGCGGCTTTGGGCTGTACTTGTCACTAAACAAAGTCAAAAGACATTGGAAGCGCTGACGCACTAAAATGGAATAATATGTGTTTTTGAGGCATCGCCACGGCAACACCGTGCAAAATACAAAGTTGGCCCGTTGGACTTTTTTGACGAGGACAACCTGAAGGTCAAGGGAAACAGTCCTATGTTAGGGTCGAATGAAGCAACCTTATGTAAGGCTCAAATGAAACAGTGCTATGTTAGGGTCAAATGAAACGTCTCATTTTAGGGTCTAAGGAAACATTCTCATTTTAGGGTCAAACGAAACCATCTCATGTTAGGGTCCAATGAAACAGTGTCAACTTAGGGTGAAATGACACAGCTTCATGTAAGGTTCAGATGAAACAACCTCATATTAGGGTCAAATGAAACGCCTCATGTTAGGGTCAAATGAAATTTCTCATATTAAGGTTAGGGTCAAATGAAACAGCGTCACGTTAAGGTCAAATGAAACAGCGTCATGTTAGGGTCAAATGAAACATCTCATGTTAGGGTCAAATGAAACATCTCATGTTAGGGTCAAATGAAACACCTCATGTTAGGGCCAAATGAAACACCTCATGTTTGGGTCAATTGAAACACCTCATGTTAAGGTCAAATGAAACACTTCATGTTAAGATCAATGAAATGCTTTCATGTTAGGGCCAAATGAAACGCCTCATGTTAAGGTCAAATGAAACACCTCATGTTAAGGTCAAATGAAACACCTCATGTTAAGGTCAAATGAAACACCTCATGTTAAGGTCAAATGAAATGCTTCATGTTTGGGTCAAATGAAATGCTTCATGTTAGGGTCAAATGAAACAGCTTATGTTAGGGTCAAATGAAATGCTTCATGTTAGGGCCAAAAGAGATGCCTCATGTTAGGGTCAAATGAAACGCCTCATGTTAGGGTCAAATGAAACGCCTCATGTTAGGGTCAAATGAAACGCCTCATGTTAGGGTCAAATGAAACACCCTCATGGTAGGGTCAAATAAAACATCCTCATATTAGGGTCAAACGAAACAATCATTTGGCCCTAACATCAACAGTTTCATTTTATCTGTTTCCAGGTATTTTTATTTCGCTATTGTCCTTAACTCAAGATATAAACATTAATAAGAGGTAAATCCAGCACCTTCTTTTGTTGCTCCCGCTAACGTTAGCAACAGGTTTGAGTGACAGCGTTGCTAAGTGCCCGCTAATCCAGCGGTGCGGCTGGGAATGGGATGTTACCTTCAACAGCCTTGCTTCAGATTGGTTCTTTTGTTGCTATGATACTAGTGGTCGGAATTCCTAATATGGAACTTGTCTCCAAATTCGCCCTACACCTCGTAGCCTCGACAAGCTTCATTTAACTGGAACTGAAATGCTATGGGTGGCATCACACTCCCTTAGTCCACTTCTTTATACAGTCTGTGGTGGTGGCATTGGTTTCAGTTGGTGGAGTCTAAACTGAACTCTGTTGTTTTCTGTTGCAGTCAGAGACTCAAGCCTGATCATCAGAGCACTGTTCATTCTACTGTTGAAGCTCATGTACATCCTCCCACTCTACTACTACTACTGTAAGGCACTGACATAGTCCTGGCTTAGACCTGTTTAGTCCTGGATAAATGTGAGGCAAGTAACCCCACTTGGGTCCTAAGTGTGAGTAATAAATAAATAAATAAAAATAATATAAATAAAAACGCTACAAAGTTGAGCTAAAAAGGGCCCATATCCTCATCAAAAACATACCTGGAGTTTTGTTTTGTTTCATTCATACAAACCCTGCATATTTTTTTCAAACAAAACACACCCCCTTGTGATGTCATGTGGTAGTACAGGATGTGCTACACTGTGTTTGTAAACTCTGGACATCTTCACTGGATGAAAGGTAGCTGTGAATTTGAAAACTACCGCTTCATGACATCATAAGGTGGAATAGAGCATTTTATGCTTTGGAGATGTAGGCAGACTAACAATAAAGAGTTACTCAAAGGTGTGTGAATAAAACAAAACAGAACTCCAGGTATGTTGTTGTTGATGAGGTAACAACATTTTAAAATGGTTTAATGGGTAAAACTTCCAAACAGTTAATTTTGTGTAATATATGATCTTTAAAACATACCTAGAAGATCAATTTTTTAAATGATTATTACATTTTGGAGCACATTGTAAGAGTACACGTGAAGGCTCAAATGTGTTTTGGGTATTTTACTTTATGTCCTTCTATCGCCATGCTGTAATAAAGGCTTTTGGATTCCTTTTCAAAGACCTTGGATTTTCCTGTCTTTTTTATTCTACACACAGGTTATTCCAACATTCAATAAACAGAGATGTTCTCTTGAACACAAATGCATGGCTCTATTAGCAAACCATAGCATGTTAGCATATGACATTACTAGATAGCTGCCTATTATTTTTATATTATTTATTTCCATTGCTTAAAGAAGAGGGCATTGGAAATATAGCTATAGGTTTTAAAGTGATTTAAAAAATAAAAACGTATACATCTTTTTAACCACTTACCATTCCGGGTCA
>KN478100.1:40541-55358 GCA_000787095.1 Periophthalmodon schlosseri | reverse complement strand
TCACCTCCTCCCGCTGCCCCTCTTGTATGTGTGTGTTGTGTTGTGAAGATGCTATTCGATTTGAAATAGGAGACAAGTGCTCGGGTCAGTGGTGGACTGTAGTGTGTTAGTCAGTAAGTACCTGTGTATAATTGGAGAGGCTGTACATTTATGGGGCCTGAAGTAGATTGTGGTACAGTGTGAATTGATTTCTATAGTTGTAAGAACAATTCCTAAATACAGCCTTGACTCAAAGCGCACCAGTTGAAACAGTCACATTTTCACTGCCTGATTTATTGTTTACCCATCAAAGGCAACGTATGACACGAGGTGAGCTGAAGCTACAAGGTGTAAATCACATTGTTCTCTGTGTAGCACGGTAACTGTTGGGGAGCGGATCGTTTCCCTTTATTAAAATAGATTTAAATACAAAAGGTAATAGGTTTATTTTGTGGCAGTCCTGAGTAGAGTAGGGATGGGACAGCAAACAATAATATCGTTTATCGTGATAAAAAGGGCTGACAATAATCGTTCGTGTCACTTTTTATATAATCGTGATTATCGCCAACAAAGATAATCGCCATTGCGTCACCAGAATGTGCAGAAAAAAACTACTTCTCCCTCATGATCTCCTTTAGATCACTGTTGTTTTCACTTATAACAAAGTACAATGCTTCAACAGTTGTTTAAATACGGAAAAATTTTGACAGTCATCTTTTAAAGGTGCACTGTGTAACTTTTCTGGTAGAGGGAATTTTAAAGCATTCAGTTTATCTATTTCCACGGAGGCGGAGACGGCACATGACACCACCAGGCCAAGTTACAAATCAGATCTGTGGGGAGGCAACCCCGCTCACAGTATGAATGCACATAGTTAAAGGTAAGGTGTTCATGTAAAATATTCTAATAGTGTAATGCCGTACTATACAACATTCTAGGCGCAGCAATAACATCTCCATGGAGACAATCAGGTAATAGAAGTTACACAGAGCAGCTTTAAAATATTAGCTTGCATTGCTTCCATAGTTGATCATACATTTTTAGCATAAACACGCCTCGATAGCTTCAAATGAACGATACTGTTGCTGTTTTAGCCCTGAGTCTCTGAGTCATTTTTACTGTCTGTTTTGCTATTTATACCAATGCTAAATCCTCCCTGCCCTTAGATTAGCCTGCCTCTCCATTTATTCCTCTGTCTGCCTCGTTAATTGGGGTGTTATTCTGCGCGCTTGCAGGTTAACGAGCCTGTACGCGTTCCAATCTTCTGATAGATTATTGTTTTGCTAAGCTTATCCCTATAACTGGAGTTCATTCCGTTTGTCGGCCTGTCTGTTTGCTTGTGCGTTACCTCTCCCGTCCTTCAAAACCATAAATAAAACCTCTCTGGTCTTGTTCTACACATCATTGATTTCATCTCATATTTCTCTCAAACTATTGTTGTGCATGATTCCCTTCACTGGCAATTGGTAATATCTTCTTTCTTTTTAAATCTAGCCCATAGACTGTATATATAAATGGACATAGCTAACCCTCTAGCCGCCGTTGGGTTCCAAATAGGAAGTGAGCATGTGCGCGCTTCCGGCTCCACCGACTCCAATTCCCTTTCTATTGAAAAACTGTCACCCCTCTCTCTGTAACTGCTGCTGTCAGACTCGTCATTTTGATCTTAAAATGTTCGTATTAACCTGCTCTACATGATCCTGTTTTTATGTCGCTATTGTGACTGTAAATCAAGACATGACCAGTGAGCTGCCCTCTTTCCCCGAGGTCGCTCCCTCTGGCGTTAGCAACAGGTTTGATTGACGGCATCGCTAAGCGCCCGCTCCGTGCCAAACCAGCAGTGCGGGCGGGAAGGGGCGTTACCAACAGCCTCGCTCCGGATTGGCTCTTTGGTTGCTATGATACTCGCCGTCGTAATTCCTAATATGGAACTCGGCTCCAAATTCGCCCTTATAACCGCGAGCCTCGATGAGCTTCATTTGGCTGGAGCCGAACCCTATGAGTGAAGTCACACTCCCTTAGACCACTTCTTTATTTACAGCCTTATTTTTTTCAAGTGTGAATCTATGAGTAGCCTAAGGGTGCATATATTTCCTGGGTAGCGCAGTGTTCGATGGGAATAGGCCATTGTCAGTTTTATTTACTGCCTGGCTGACTCCACTACATTGGCTTGTGTGTGTGCTACAGTACAGTATATGTGTGAATGCAGAAGGATTTCAGGTGCTCCAAATGCAATGAGGTGTGTCCAGTTGCATCGCCCTCCTATTTCTTTGGGCAGCGTCTTGTATTTGTAATGTTTGTTAATGAAAAGCTCCGTCCGGAGTCTGCACCTGCTACTGCCTGGGTAGTAGAGTGTAAAAAGGGGAGTGTAAGGTGCTGTGTCTATTATACAGTGTAAGGCTTTTGTGAAATATTTTAACCTAAGCACAGCTGCAGTTTGGGGGTGTATAAATGTCACAGACTAAAGATAAAATGGTCGATGTAAATAGGCCCGTCACGATAGCATTTTAAAGTGCGATATATGGCTGAAGTAAATATATAATAATATTGAAACCAAACGATAAAGCAGTATTATCCCCAAAACGATTCTAAATGTACAATATCATTAAAATATGAAATGCAATAAGTAGTTAGTTTGTGTCTATAATGAGTCATAGAAGTTCATAATTCAACTTTCTACAAATCAGATCTCAGTTCCCCACTCAAAAGTCCCCACGATAAATACAGACCCCCAAAAATGATTGTTCTATCTGTTATGTATCGCTGGGATTCACCTGACATCACAACATTTCACATGTATCATTTAATACAGATGGGAGCCGCTAAAATTAATAGTTTCAAAATGAAGATTTGTGTGGTAATACGGTGATTTCTTGGGTGAAGTCATTAATAGAAACGATCAGGTCCAACATTAGTGAATTTACCTTTTAGATATTTAATCGCAAACTACAGTGTAATCTACAGGGAAAACTGTCTCTTGCCCCCATCTGGGAGTATGACGTCATCACATTTTAGAATCTGAAAAACACCAACTGAACGATAAGTCGATGTAGTATTTATTGTGACAGGCCTAGATGTGAAAGGTGCAAAGTTCTCAGACATTAATAAAAAACGTATAGATTACATTTTTTGAAGTTTTGAAGAAGGCTGCGTTATACCAGCGTCTGTGAAGTGACACTGAGGATGTATGCACTTTATAAGACGTCTTAATGATGGTCATTTTTTAATATAACACTTTTCCACCTTCAAGACACCAGAGCACTTTACATCAAGGAACCACTCATTCACACACACACTCATGCACCAGTGTGCGCAGACACTGGGGGTGAGATGTGTTAAGTGTCTTGCCCAAGGGTGCAATGGCAGTAGACATCAGTGGGAGCTGGAAACACACCGCTCTACCAATGATGTTTACGTCGAGAGCGGGATTTGAGCCGCCCACGTTTGGATCAGTGGACAAACGCTGAGCCGCTGTTGGTAGAATGTTGATTGGCGTTAACGCTCTTGGAATAGGCCAGTTAATGTTTTAATAATCCTAAAGTTTAAAACGTTTTATACAAGGAAACAGACTTGATACTTAATACTTTACACTGGTCTTACGCTAGTTTTAATAATAAGGTCCAAATCTGTTCTATTGTGTTTTGTTTTTTTTTGTTTTTTTCATTAGTATTGATAACTGCTCAAATGTGTGTATACTAGTTTTAGTATTTGTGTCTTCATAATGATTTGATTTCAACCTTACATCTTACCCTACTTGAAATATTGAAAGCTTGAAAAACTAAGATATAGCTAGTTTGTTTTAAATCTGTTGGTCAGTTGGTTGGTTCTGCAAAAATTGTGTCATTTAAGGAGTTCTACACAACAACAATGATTCTAGCTCCCGCAAATGAATACTGCTGTTGTGTCCTTGGGCAAGACACTTAACCCACCTCACCCCCAGTGTCTGTGTACACTGGTGTGTGAATGTGTGAGTGAATGTGTGAGTGGTTCCTTGATGTAAAGCGCTTTAAGTGCCTAGAACCTGAAAAAACGCGATATAAAAACTATTAGTGAAATCCGATATATGGGCCAGTAAGGACCTTCATTTCAAACCCTAACATTGCTCTTTCGTTAACTTAAAAACTGCAATTAAATGTGAATTAATGTAAAACTTCCCATTCATTTCAGTGGTCTCTGTTACACATCACTACAGTCGTCCTATAGACCCTCTGTCTGAGTGAATATTATATACAGCAGCCGTTGCCCCAGGACATGTCCCATAGCCCACTTTCCCTCTCTGATGCTGTTGCCATGCCAACAAGACCCGTGCCAGTCCTGGGTTTGAACCTGGTCCAAACAGTTCTTGCTTAATGTTTGTGTGCATGGATTAACACAGCACAGATTAGGATTAGAGAGAGTGACCCATTTCTTTTCATGAAGACTCACACAAACTGCCACTGCATTGTTTGTTGTTTATGCAATATTCAGCATATGCTAGTTAGACTCTGATTTGTGCAATAACAATTAATATGTTGGCATTGTAAAAGCAGAGGGCTGGAAAACGGTCACATATTTATACAGCGCTTTTCCACATTCACGCCACTCAAAGCGCTTTACATCAAGGAATCACTCACCCATTCACACACACACACACACACTCATACACCAGTGTGCGCAGACACAGGGCACGAGGTGGGTCTGTGGGATCTGGAATTGCACCGCCAACCTGTGGGTCAGTGGATCTAACCACTCAACCAGTGATGTTTATGTCAAGACCAACCTTCAAATCAATGGACAAACACTCTACCAACTGAGCTACTGTCGCCCCCGTATCTCAATTATACTTTCACACTTTTACACATGAGTAAATATTGCTTCAGGTCAGATCATTTTTGCATTTATCGTTTACAAAGTGTTGCTTCTATCTGAACCTGAAACACTGAGTCATGTAACATACTGCTATACTAGTATTTAGGTAGGCCTATGATAAACGTAGTAGTACTAGTGTCTGGGAGGCCATCCGATTCAAATTATTATCACGATCTATATAATATTGAAACTAAAACAATTCCCATGCAGTATTTTCACTCTGTACCTCAAGTTAAATGCCATACTGTGGAACATTCCAGCTAAAGCAGTAATATCTCAATGGAGACAAGCAGGTGTCAGACCCCCTACCAGAAAAGTTACACGTTGAACTATTTTAAAGAAAATTCCTTAATGTAAAAACTTTAAAACGGAACCAACATTAAACTCGCTCTTCACTGTCTCCCCATTTTCCTTGACTCCTCTTCAGAAAAAAACACTCTGGGGACAATAGCCTCTCCTCGCCTGTCCTGTACCGTCCTGTTTAAAGCACTGTACTCCTGTCCAGCCAAAACTGTTGCTATGGCGACAGGAGGAAGTGTCCCGCGTAGAGCGTGTCCATTGGGGTGTTGTTTGTGTAACTTGGCAAAGAGAAAAGAGGCTCTCAGCACTTCAGGTTATCCTCCTGTAAAATGCACGAGGAAGATCTTAGCTGGTATTTTGGAAACTTGAACTGTGTGTTTTGAATATACATTAAACTCTATGTAACAATGGTATATTTTGGTATATTTGAATTCACTGTTATTACTTACAAGCCAGGTCTAACTTTAAAAATGCACTATGTAACTTTTCTTGTGAGGTTCCAACACTTGCTTGTCACCATGGAGATGTTTTTGCTTCGCCTGGAATCTACCACAGTGTAGCATTAATCCTAAGCGGGTCGACCTTGTATTTATTGAATTACACATGTTTTTATTGCTCAAAAACCCAACTCCTGCTACTGCATTTTTCCTGTGAGTGTTGTCACCTCTCCACAGATCTGAGCTGTAACATTGCCTGGTGGTGTCACATGCTTGTCTCCATAGAGATAGATTAGTTTAAAGTTATTGTAGCCGGTATAGAACTGATTTGCTGTCAAGATCTGCAGCTCCGTACCTAATAAGGTGAATACTGTGTAACATTCCACGCGAAGCAATAACTGACTCACTCCAGAAAAGTTACATAGTGCGCCTTTAAACCAAAGCATAGAATAGAACCATACTACTACGTTAAATGCTTTACATTTCATATATTGTTCCGTTTCACAATGGAACGCTCAGCTGTTATAGAGAGCACTTCTGAAGCGCTCAACCTCCAGTGCTCCTCGTCCATCACCCTAGTGCTGTTTTAGTGGTCTAATTGACAGATGTAATTAATTCTCATTATGTGCGGTGAAAATTACATGAAGGGGCGTGTCCTGTGTCAGGCGAGCCCTCCTCAGAGCCTGATACGAGAAGATGAGGGAACTAAAAACACTGACAGCTCTGACTCACAAACTGATGAGAGCGGAGGAGACCGGAGCGTAATGACAATATGATGAGCGATTATCAAAATTACAGGAGGATTATGCTTCAACCGAGCACGTTTACAGACAAGTGTGTGTGTGTATTGTTGTGTTTTTAACCTTGGTATCCCACGCAGATATGAGGAAGCGCTGGTATTGTGTGAAAATACCACCGCACGTGTTGTTGTATCATTAATCTTGCTATAGTGTAATGAAATATGTCTGATCTATGTAAATTTGATTGAGAATGTTCAGGCATGACATTATGAGCACCACGCTACTTTCTGGGAATCAAATACAGCTCTGCGTATTGCATTTTTGACGCATTTCTACATCAATTTATGTCTTTCAAGTCATCAACATTCTCGTTGGAGGGTGATGCTAACTGGGGGCACTGCTCTGTCTGAAGCTGTACTCAAATTAGACTTTAATCCGAGTTTTTTTTTAACATAATCTGACCATAAATGACTGACGTAATCGGAACTACAACTGGTTAGCTGATATGTATTGATAAACAAGTCTCTCTCAAATAACATTACAGTCACAAGCTAGTTAGCATTAGCCTGTTGTTATTTAGCTGGTCTCACACCAAAGTTTTAAACGAGACCATGAACACTCGCAGTGCAGCTCCAATTTGTTGTCCATTTTGTGTTTTGTCTTGAGTTTTCAGACAAACTAAAGAATCCATAATGTTTGTATAGAATAAGGCTGCTCAGGCTATACCTTGGTGCACTTACATTTTGAATTAAACATTTATTTGGGGTACAACAAGTCATCATTGGCCCATATCGTTTGCTCTCTTGGTGGGATTGCACTGGCCGGGTTGAAGACTGATTGGATATCGGCCTGTATCAGTTTTCTGTCTCCGTGGCGGCACCGCAACCATTGGAGCAGAACTAACACAGTCAATCCCACGTCTTATCGCTCACACACACCTGGACCAGCCACCTCATCCATCCCCACGGGTGTCCTCTCAAATCTGACGGACAGCTGGACCGAAACACACAAGAAAGCGCAGCATTGAGTACAGCATCTTTTTTCAATCTATTTTTAAATGTCATCTGGAAGTGAAATTACTACACTTGTTTGGATATGCTTAGTCATGCAGGGCCATCACATAAATATTGTTGGCTCATTGGACATTGCCCCATTTCTTTCCAATTTGGGTCCAATGACACAGTGGATTATCTGGCGTTGACTTCACTACTGCTGTCTGCGGCTTCATGACATTCAGACCCAAAAGCTTATTCGAGGCCTGTAAGAAATGCCTGTAACTGGCAGAGATTTTAATACGGCTGAAAACACCATTAATATCATAAGTTGGCAACGTGTGTCCAGTGACCATGGCATAGAATTAGCAGAAGCTCTGTATAGTTGATTGGAGTAATAATGATTAAGGTCAGCTACTGGTTCATTTGTACTGAATTAAACACCTCATTAAGTTACTTTACCAATTTTACAGTACAAGTTTAGACAATTGTGGATGGCTTAGGACATATTGATCTGGGTAAAATGCAGTAATTTAATATTGGCAGTGGAGAGTAACCTGGCCAGCCAGATGAATTCTCAAGATATTTATTTTCACAAACTCTCAAGAATCCGTCTGGCTCTGCTCCCGCTGTTGCGATTGTCCAGTCCAATCACAGGGCGGAAGCCAGAAGTGCTGATTTGGGCACTTCGACTACTTGGTTTTTGAACGTGCAGAGGGAAGTGCTTTGTGCGTTTGCGCTTTTCTCTCAACTGGATTTAACAAAAGTTTGATTTCTTTGTTGTTTTTGTTGTGCTGCTGTGATGCTTTGACCAATCAGCTTCAAACGTTCGTCGTGACATTCATCTCTTTCCTGATTGCTTTCAGCGAGAGGCGTCACGAATTGATTATGTAGAACGCAATTCAGGGCGCTACACATATCAATCTGCTGTGAGCAACGTTAATTGGATATAAAACTTCTACACCACATTCATGAAACATCGTTAGCGTCCCCTGTTTGCATGGAGAAGTACCGCTTTGTTTATGGTGTGCGGTTACTATCAGCTGCATTTTAAAAGTTTTCTATCTTACAGTTCCAGCAGTGAAATATTACAAGTACAATTCACATGCTCCCCCCATCACCACATCATCTGTCTGCTCTCTGACCCATGTCTCTAGCACTGGCAGGTGGCTGTACATGGCTCCTTGTTTACGTGGTTATGTGCCAGATAAAAGACTAGCCTTGTTGTTTTCTGCTTGTCAACCTCGTGCCTCATTGGAGCTTACGTTCACGCTAACAGGAAAGCCCATCTGTAGTGCAAGAGGCATTTGAAAGAGAAACACAAAAAGGACCAAATTAAACCAAACATTTAGAGAGTGAATCCAGGAATAATGAGAGGAGATTGTGAGAAGTTAAGAGGGTAGGATAATGAGGATGGGGGGAGAGGGAGGAGGGAGAGGTGGATCTAGGTCACAGCCAGTCGACAACAAACTTGTGGAGGAAGGGAGGAAGCTTAGGGAATGAAATGCATCCTAGTTAATGGGAAATGGCGTGTTGGCAAGTATAGACGATGTAATATTAATGTTCACGTTGTTGTTGGGGTGTTGTTGGTTGGTGCAGTGAGAATAATGGCATTAGTTGTAGTAGGTCAGAACCAGACAGCAGCGAACTTGAAGAGGAAGGGATGGTGTTTTTGTAATGAAATATAGATGGGGAGTGACATTTTTACAAGTAGGTTTAAAACGGCTAAATTGAGCTATATTTCAAATATACTTTTTTTTTTGCAGAAATATGGACGTGTCTGACTTGCATAAAACTAACTGTTATGGTTACCTTTCTGCCTTTATGATGCTCGTACAGTACATATAAATGCCCCTTTGTATTTGTGAGTAAGACGACAAAAATAAACAGCGACTCCTGATGTGGTATTTGACGCTGAATGTTTCGTCTAGACTTAATCCTATTGCAAATGCCTGACCAGTTACATAAGTATTAGTGCAGTTTGGAAGCTTAGTAGTAGTAGTAGTAGTATGAGTAGGAGTAGGAGTAGTAGGAGTAGAGAGAAAGCAGACTTCAGCCTCTGCTTTGAAACCGTTGGATCCACTCTTTCACTCGGCCCTATGTTTCATTACAGCTGATGGATTTGAAACCCATCACTGTGTTCTCTATGAAAAAGTGGGTTGGACATCACTATCTGTTAGAAGACAACAGCACTGTATGAAATGTATCTATAAGGGACTACTTCAGAAACTGCCAGAATACTTCACTTGCTTGTTAATCATTGATACTGAAACATTTAATACCAGATCACATGACTGTATAAGTCTGAGGACTAGCTGCACCAAAACTGAGACGGGAAAGAGGCTTTTAGCTGTTTTCTTTCACAAAAATGGAATACACTCCAAGGAAAAACAAAGCTGGATACTTTGCACATTTGCAATTTAATAATCTGGTAACAAACTCACACTTGCAGCTGTTTTTAATGTTTTATATGGACTTATATACTTATTTGTATTTGTTTGCATTGTATTTTGAACAGGACAACCATGAAAAAGAGAGTCCAAGTGCTCTCAATGGGTTTCTCTGTATAAATAAAGAGAAAGAAAGAGCAGTATATAGTAGTCCATGCTAGTGCTAGTAGTAGTAATTAAGAATGAGAAATAACTTGGCTCTGTGGCTGAGTAGCTGGGACTTGTGCTTCACAGCAAGAAGATTCCAGGGTCAGTTCCCGGGTCGTCTGGGCCTTTCTGTGTGGAGTTTGCATGTTCTCCGTGTCACTGAGTGTGGGTGAGATTCCCCCCAATTCTCAGGTTTTCTCCATTAACCCAAAACAGGCACAATAGGTAAAATCCTCCAGCTTAGTCAGTCCTGGCCGAGCTCAACATCTGGAGATGGGTACTCGAGCCTGACAGGTTGCCCCAGCGGCACTGGTTGAAGGATGGATCAAATGCAGAGAATGAATTCCTTCTGTGTGGACTTTGATCTCACATGCACTGACTAAAAACCTTTTGGGCAGTGCATTTTGCTGTTGTGTCCTAGGGCAAAAAACTTCTCAAACCTTGCAGATGTATGAATGTGGTGTGTGTGTGAGTGAATGGTGGTTGAAGGGTCGCAGATTGGTAGCCACATTTCCGCCAGTTTACCGCAGGGCAGCTGTGGCTACAGACTTTACCACCACTGTGGAGAGGGAGTAGTAGTGTATGAGAGCTGTTTTGAGTGTCTATGTGACTAATGCACTATTGATGGTTTATATTTGTACATGCGCATAGTACTCTTTTCTACAGTTCTGTGAATTCTCCCCCCTCTGCTTAAACCACTTCATAAATCTCAAAGCCTCCCTGGGAATGAGATGTCCTTTTTCATGCTAATCGTTTCATTTGGAGATGCATAACATTTGGTGACATTGTACAGTGTAACCCCGACCCGACCGCCACCCCGCTTCGTCTCGCCAGATAGATGGACCGTGCAGGGACAAAGGCAGAGGAAGATGAGGAGGAGAGGATGGTAATGCCTTTTGCTGCTCATGTCCTTTTTATTTAATACGGCCCCTGTGACACGCTGTGAAAAGATGATGATTGTATCCAGGACCTATAGCAGGGTTTATATCATGCAAGTGTGGAAGTATCACATTAGAAACACGATACGGAGATGACAAAATCTCAATGTAAAAATCTTAATTCACAGATGGTCGTTTTTGAGTTGTACAAAGACAAGTTGCAAGTGCTGGAAAATGAACAGGCTTTTGACAAAAATGCTTCACATGTAGTGAACACGGTACGTTCTAGTACATATAGTGAACATATGTACTAGCTGCGCATTGTTGGGGTCCTGATCATCATTTTTGCCCATTTTTTCCCATGTCCAATCATGAAATTTCAATTTCTCTGCTTCTTTTTAATTATTATTATCATTATATAGAACATTTCAAACAACTTTAGCTGACCTAAGTGCTTCACATAAAAGCCAACAAAAAATAAATATACAGATAACACGATACACAGGAAAAGAACAATAAAACATCAACGTATTGTGTCTAGTATTAAATGCCAGGGAGAAGAGGTGGGTTTTCCGTCTAGTCTTAAACTGTGTAAAATACTGAGAGGATCTGACAGGCAGGGGGCGCTGTTCCAAAGTCTGGGCGCTGCCACAGAAAAGGCTCAGTCACCTCTGGTCTTGAGTCTGGCTTTGTGCACAGCAGCAGGAGCAGGTCAGCTGAGCGGCTCTGGGTGGAGTCTAGGGCTGCAGTAACTCCCTCAAATAAACACATTTTTATAGCTGTATAGTTTAGCCATGCCATCTTATCCATTTGAATACCACAATAAAACATGTCTGATTTGTCCGTCTAAATTCCCCTGAACAAAAATATAAAACTGACAGAAAAGATGATGGGTTCTGTGTTTACTGTAAAAATGTCAGTGGGTTAGAAATTACATATCAATAAATATCTATCTTTTCTGATTTAACTGTATGTAACTTTTCTAGTTCTAGGTCTGTCACCTTCTTTTCCATATAAAAATGTCAGTGGGTTAGAAATTACAGATCAATAAATATCTGTCTTTTCTGATTTACTTTTTCTAATTGACTTTTAAAGGTGCACTATGTAACTTTTCTAGTTCTAGGTTGTCACCTTCCTTTCCATGTAGATATTGTTCATTTGCCTGGAATCTTCCGCAGTATGGCATTAAACTTTTCTATCACCATGGAGATAAGCAGGTGACATCACCAGGTGAGACGCAAGCCCGCTTGCATTCAACTTTTCTGTCACCATGGAGACAAGTTACATATCAGAACTGTGGAGACGCAAGCCTACTACCTATTAACCCACTTACAGTTTGAATTGAAAAATGCAAGATAGATACGATTAATGCTGTGCTGTGGAACATTCAAAGCACAGCAGTAACATCACACAGTGCACCTTTAAATTTGGTTTAATTTCATCTTCTTACTGTGCAACTTTTGTGTCACATTCTCATAACCTTTCAGTGTCCATGCCTGTGTCTCTGTGCCCATGTGTGGGTGCTAGACTTCTCCACATGGATATTCTATAAAAGGACAGATCATTTCGTGAGTGTGGGTTCAGATGTGGTTTGTAAGTGGTTTGTAATGCCATTGTGGCTCATTGACAATGCCAGTCCTTGTGCGGCTGGAATTGGGTCAGTCTGATCCTAATGAGAAATCCCCTGTCCAATCTCTCCAACCCTTTTCAGTCTAGGAAAACTTGGACTTTTTCTATAAGATTTGTGTGAAAGAAAGTGATCAGCCATCCAGCCTCGCGTCGTTTGCATTCTGCTGCTCTGAACCATGACACCGAGAATTATCCTATTAAAACTTGAACTTTCTTTGAACAATAACTCAGCAAGTTTAATTTTCTCCCCAAGAAGTGATAATGGCAAATCCCTCTTCAGGCTTCTTAAGGTCACATTTGATGCAGAAACAGTGGATTTTTTAAATGTCATAGCCGTTTTGATGTAGCGTGAAGTGTAATAAACGCTTTAATATGGAAAATAAAAATAATGCAATACACAGGACTGGGTAACATTGGATTTTTTTTTTTTTTTACGCCTTTATTCCTGGTATTCGATATTGATACTAGAACTGCACTTTTATTGATAGCTGTTTATAAGTTTAATTTAAAGGACCCAAAATGGATTCTTGTGATCTTAAGCCGTGCTATAATGTTGTTACCTCCTCAAAAACATACCTGGAGTTGTTTTTTTTTCACTCACACCTATTTCAGTAATCCTGGTTTATTAGTCTGTCTACATCTCCAAAGCTCAAAATGCTCTGTTCCACCTTGTGATGTCATGAAGCGATAGTTTTCAGCTACTTTTAACAGCAACCTTTTACCTTTTGTTCAGTAGAGATGGGCAATTCCAGGGCTGAAATCATTCAAATGATTCTAGTGAAGGTGTATGGAGTTTAAAAAAACACAGTGGTGTGCTTCCTGTATTACCACGTGACATCACAAGGTGGAACAGTGAGGTTTCTGTTTGAGAAAATAACCTTATAACCTAAATATGCAGGGTTTGTGCGTTAAACATGCGTGAATGAAACAAAACACAACTCCAGGTCTGTTTGTGATGAGGAAACATTATAACATCGATCAGAAAATGGTGTAACATGGGCCCTTTAATGTCTGTATAATCCCTCAGTTGTCCAGGTCTGAGCTATAGCAAAAGATAAATTAAATTCTGTCAACTGAACAAAAGTTTTAGAGTGAAGATGTTTTGCCGCTCATCCAAGCAGCTTCTTCAGTTCTGATTTAAGAACTCCATGAAGAAAAGTTCCACACAGTTACGCGCATTTAACCGTACTGGTATCTATTGCAGTTTTTAAGCCTACACAATCCGTGAAACTAAATTAGCAGTATTCGTACAATCTTTTTTCAATCTTATTTTTATTCAAAGACCATTTGGCAGAACAAGTGAGCCATCAACCTCGCCTGGTTTTATTTCACCGCTATTAACTGTGTCTATTGAATATTCTCACCAGCTATTCATCAAATACAGTGAGTTTTGGCAAGCGTGTGGGAACAATTGATTTGTTAAAAAGAAGCAAAATAAGATGAAAAATGGGAAGTGCTTGAGTCTGACTAATGTCCAGAAGCTGATGAATGTATCCTGTACAAGAATGGAACTTTTCACTGCGAGGTACAAGGGTTCCGTGGTTCATTTGTAGATAGATTGATTGTATGTGTGAGTCTTGGGTTAAACTGGACAATTTTGGAAACAATTTAAAGATTTTAATGATGTGAGTTGTAATTTTATTTTATTTTTTTAAATTATTATTATTGGTCAAACGGTCACATTTTTATATAGCGCTTTTCCACCTTCAAAGCACTCGAAATGCCTTACATCAAGGAACCATTCACCCATTCACACATATATTCATACACCAGTGTACGCAGGCACTGGGAGCGAGGTGGGTTAAGTGTCTTGCCCAAGGATGCATCAATAGTATTCATCTGTGGGAGCTGGAATTGCATCGCCAACCTGTGGATCAGTGGACAAACACTCTCATTGACAGAATACTCCTTGGCATATTGACAGGTCACATGTCTTTACAGTACATTATTCCACCTTTTGGCCTTCTATGTATTACTAGTCATTTAGAACCAAGGTTAAGTCCCATTTCACGCCCACTTTAAGTTTTGACCTGTTCAGTCCTGTTATAAATAGTTTAAATGGCGATACTTGGAAAGACACTTCCTTTTTCTATGTGTGAAAACTTTGAGAACTGCATGCTTTAGAGGATATGTCCAAGTTACAGATCAGAACTGTGGAGACGCAAGCCCACACAGTTTGAACTGAAAAATGCAAGATGGATAAGATTAATGCTGTGCTGTGGGATATTCCAAGTGTAACAACATTACATAGCGCACCTTTAGAGAATGCGTGAGCTGCTGTGTTTGTAGCCTTTATGCAAGACTTATATGGAATTTATTTCATGTATTTACTGTTCAGTCAGTTTAAAACTCCAGCTGTTGGCAGAAACTAAAGATTATTGTAGCTTCCAAATATCGGTTGAGCAGAATCCAGGTTG
>KN478100.1:464-40514 GCA_000787095.1 Periophthalmodon schlosseri | reverse complement strand
GTTCAGCAGATATCCAGGTTGGACATTCGAATTGATGTGACAGACTCGTTCCTCGTCGTGGTCGGCCCAGAAAGTCTCATAATGTTTGAACTTTTATTTACACAAAGTTGTTCTGTGGTTTCTTGAGAGATAAATAACAGCTACATAACACATTTGGAGCAGTGTTGTCTTATTTTATTTTTGTTTAAAGGAAATAAAATGCTGTTTTCTGTTTCTTGCACTGGTATCTGTTGACATCGGGTGTCGGCAGATATTTAAAGCCGTAGTACTGATACCGATTTCGATACTGCAGCTTTAAATATCTGCTGTAGTACTGATACCAATTTCGATACTACAGCAGAAAATCTAAAACTTTACACCTGCAAGATAGAAGCAGTGCCTTGGCAGAGGTCTAGCCTGTTCTCTGTTCAGTATCTCACGTCTTCCTAGTGTTTTTCCTAGTAGCAGTTTTCTGATCCAGTCCTTTGGGGAATCATTTCATAGCCACAGTTTTAATACCATCTGTTTTGGGGCACTTCGTGTTTGTTTGTACGATTGGCGCTGAGCTGGACTCCTCAGACTCTATCATGCTAATCGCTCCGTAGACAGGTGGAGGTAATGGCCGCCGGTAGTTTTGTCTTCTTCTCCGCTCCATCACAGACGCAGATGCTCAGGAGGTTTTTGCAAATGAGGCACTAGTGTTTGCAGTCCATCGTCAGCGCGATCCTCTGCAGCGCCCCAGGCATAGTCCCAAATGGTATTATACATCATTATTGGGACCTGCTTCTTTGTTTGGCCTCCTATCTTGTTCGATGCACTTAGTTTAGTTTAAGTACTGCTTGCTAAGTAGTGTAATTTTGCATAAACTCCCATGCCGTCTATAGTTTTAACAAGGGCTGTGCAAGTAATCAAACTGTAATCATTGTTGAGATTCAGTCATCTTTTTAATTAATATGTCTACAGCCAATTCTCTGTGGTTCTCGTGTGGTTTTTGTGCAGAGCTCAGGCTTTAGACGAAGAAATTTGACTATTTTTTTGTGTTAAATGGCAAGGACACAAGTCGGTGTTTATTTTCAGGAAATTTCTATAGAAAGAAAAAATAAAATTGAATCTAAAACTGTACAGTGCATAAGGTACATTCAAGAGCGTGTAGTTGTCTAATAGGAGTTGCAGATGATTGACAGTGGCTCAGTTGGCTCAAGGTTGGCGGTTCGAGTCCCGCTCTCGTCGTAAACATCATTAGGAGAGCGGTCAGATCCACTGACCCACAGGTTGGCGGTGCGATTCCAGCTCCCAGAACAACTTCTGGGCCTTAGAAAACTGGGGAAAGTGGTAGTTGTCTTCTATATCGTCGTCCTTTCTACTGAGTTCCACTACTTAAAATTTAGCGTGCATGAAGTCTACATAAAAAAGTGTCTCCTGTTGACATTTTGAGGACTCTTGACTGTTCTAACGATATAATATTTGGTTTTGAATTGTTTACTGCTATGGCAACAGTGCAAATTTCTCATCACTTTGAAACCCGTGGATAGTATTTTTGTTTTCTACTTAATAATTTGAAAATACAGCATTAGGAAGGTTTGGGTTGTCGGGTCTCCTCTCCACTGCCAAAAATAGTACACTAACATAAATTAATATGTGATAGTTGGCGAATACATTGATTTGTAAACTAACTTACTGTTTTGTAAATGAACATCCCGACTTATTCATGAGTCAGTACATTTAGTCAGAGCACTAACTCTGTCTCTTCCATCTGCTTCTTCAGGGTCGCCATGTCAAGACGGGGCAGCTGGCCGCCATCAAGGTCATGGACGTCACAGGGGTGAGTCTACTGAAGCCGTACACAACACGCGCACACTCTGACGCACACACACGTATACACACGTACACACATGGTCAACATAGTGTCGATCAGCCTTAACTTTATTGCTAAAAAAGTTGCTGAGTTTCAGATGACAAATTATTTACAATATCAAATACAGATGTAGCTAAAGTGAATTGTTAAAATGCAGATTTTGCTGTACAATGAGTTTTGGGTCCAGTCAGTAATAGAAATTATTACGTTCAACATTTGTGAATTCACCTTTTGTATATTTCATGGCAAAGTACAATGTAATCAGTCAATAGGAAAAACTGTCCCATCTGAGAGTATGACATAATCACATCTGAAATCTGAAAACAATCAATATTTAATAATGTGTGTAGGTTTGCCTCTCCACAGATCTGACTTGTAACATGGCTTGCTTGTCTCCATGGAGATAGAGAATCTTAATGCCATAATATGACACATTATAGGCAAAACAATGACATCGCCATGGGGATAAGCCAATGGGGAACTATCAACCACTAAAGCTCCGGTGCACCTGGCGCCTGCTTTAATCACTGGTGTGGATGTTGTCCGCCCTCTTTTTACCAGAACTTTGCATATTTTAAAATAGTGTTGAATTATTTAGTGAAAAAGGCCATCGCTAAAATCATTATCATCGATCATTTTGTTGCTCTAACTCTGTCATAACCACTTTGTGCTCACAGTCTAATTATGAGTCAGTGTGAACTTCTTCCGTGATGCGGTGGGGTTTAAATGAGGACAGCCCTGGTTCCATATTGGTAATGTTAGGATATTATATCAGGACGATGAAGACAGTGTCTATAACACGGGGACAGGGAAATCTCGGCTATATTTAGACACCCCCTCTCTCTTTCACTTGACTTTACTCCTCGCTCTCAGCTGCCTGCCAAACAATGAGACGCTACAGGAAGCTAGCGCCAAAAGTTAATGAATGAGACAATGCAGGGGTGAAGTCAACATATTAAAACTATGGATGGGTTGGTGATACATTGGCTCAAATATCGGTGCCAGTGATACCGGAGGGTTTGCTCAAATATTGGTATGATCTTGAAATTCTGCCGACATTTGGCACCTGTACTTTTCCCCCATCTCTGTCTGTCCGTCATTTCCAGTTTGTTTGCATCAGATTTGCCTTTTTGAACAAACAAACGATTATAAATGGAAATAGAAGAGTAGGGATGCACGATCCAGGTTTTTCTGTTACGATACCGATGTCGATACTTTAGCTTTAAATTCCCGCTGATACCTGATATCAATCTATACCAGGGCACTGAATATACAATTTATTTCCTTTAAACACAAACAGCATGAGGTCAAAAATGATTCAAATGTGTTTTGTAACTACAGAACAGCTTTGTAAAAATGCAAGTTTAATATTATGAGACGTTTTTGGGAAACACTGTCCAGTAAATCGTCTTATCATACAAATTTATAGACCAAAATGGGATATCGCCTGAACCGATATCTTGGAGGCCGATACCAGTATTGTATCGATGCATCTCTATAGAAGAGTAATGAAGCTAAATGTGTATATATTTTTGTTTGGTTAATCTGTGTTATTGTAACTTAACATCAATTTGCAGGTCTTGATATAGATCAGACCACAGCAGCCAGACAAATATCAGAGATTGTGTCTGACCTGGTTAAAACAACACCAGGTTTTGTCCTCTGTCTGAGGCCTGCACAACTATTTGATTGGGCAGTGATAAGGCAGTGAAGCGTGTCTGATAATTGCATAACACATTCCAATGCAATCCCTTCACTGTGGCTCCGCTTTGATGGGAAATAGAAGTAAACATTGCAGTAATCTTGCAGTAGACATTTGAAGACATAGCTTGTATTGATAATTAAACCCCAAATTGCCTCTAAATAACTTGCGTCTTGGATTGACTGCTACAAATGCCGTAGCTAATGAAATATAAATTAAATTGTGAAAAAAAACGAAACGCCTCCATAGCGACTTGTTTTGTGTGACTGCTTTTGGCATCGCTGCAGTACCCCACTAAAACAAGGTGATTAAAAAGTAATGGCGGAGCACTGGATAATTTAGTGTCCAGCTGTGTGCAGTTTCACACATTTAAATAAAGGGAACCTGCCAGCAAGCTTCAGCCGGCCATATATCCTCTGACAGGGGCATGTTTTACAACATGTGTCTCTTCATATTGATCTTGTATAGAAACTTTTAAAACTTTTAACCAACTTTTAATTCAAGATCTCCTGATTGTCTACGTCTAAAAACTGGCTGCACTAGAGCTGAAATGGGAAAAAAAAAAAAAACACGTTGGGTTATTTTGCTTCCCAAAAATGGAATATATTTCAAGGACATGTAAAACTGGCTGCACTAGTGCCACTAATGCACTTTAATAATCTGGTGATAAACATTTATACTCACACATGCTCCTGTTTTTAATGTTTTAAATGGACCTATGTAGATGTTTTACTTAGTTTTTTGTTTGTATTGTTCTGTATTTTAACAGAAAAAGATATTCTGAGTGCTCTGACTGGGCTTTCCCTGTATAAATAAAAATAAATCATTGGAATGTTTTTACGTATCAGAAAAAAAAAACAAAAAAAGATGTTAGATTAAAGTTTTTTTTTTTTTTTTACTTTACTTACTATGTAACTTTTCAGTGAAGGACCCGCCACTTGCTTTTGGGGGGCTTGCTTTGTCTAAAATGTTCCACAGTATGACATAAACTGTGGCATTCATTAAATTATATCTTCATTGATCAAAAATTTCTTGAAAAACACAAATCCTCAGTGTGGGCGGGTTCACCTCTCCATAGATCTGACCTTTAACTTTTGCCTTCTCCTGCCACCTGCTCGTCTCCTTGGAAAGACACGTTTATTGCCTTATATTCCAGGCGAAGCAATAACATCTCCATGGAGACAAGCATTCACTGGAAAAGCTACATAGTGCACCTTTAACTAGGGCTTAACAGTGATGGCCCGACCCTTTATTAGAGTTGTCAAAACAAGTCGGCATCCAGATATATATTAAAAACTATTCAAATTAGATTCTCATTTAAACAAGTATCAGTACTGCAAATGGGAAAAAATAGAATAGTCTTGGTTTGATTGTTGCATTTTAAGAATTAAAATAGATATTGAGTATTGAGCCATTTCCTTAGTATTTGAAAATATTGTGACATATCCAGTTTGCAGTGAAGTCCGTATCTCAGCGATGAATCAGCCACATGTGATACATATGGAGAAGTTGATGAGATTGCAGATTAAGGGTGACCAATAATGAGGAAATGGTCACAAATGTTGAATCTGATCAATCGAAAAATAAAAATCCCCCTTAGAAGTGATTGATCTTGTGGTTTTACTATGTTTATTTATTTAACTGCCTGCCTTTGTCGTCCCAGGAGGAGGAAGAAGAGATTAAAGCTGAGATTAACATGCTCAAGAAGTACAGTCACCATAGAAACATCGCCACATATTACGGAGCCTTCATCAAGAAAAACCCTCCAGGGATGGATGACCAGCTATGGGTATGTTTACTTGTTGGATATATAATTCCAGTAATACCAGACTCGCATTAAATAACAGCTCAATTATGTATTATGTAACATTTTCAACTATTTCAAGGTTTCATATTTTTGCACATACCTTATAACATTCCATTTATGCTGTGTTATTCGTTCGTGTATTCATGGGTTTTGGCTTCCTGGTATAGCTGGCATTTTGAGGGCCTTTCGCCATTCGAAAGTAATATTGTTTTGTTTTAAATTTTCTATCGCCACGGCAACGGCCCTGATTGTCCATTCATCATTCTGAAACGCATGAATAGCTTTACTTTTTTTCGAGTCCACATGTATTTTTATGCTGTTTCTTTTTGGGTTGTTTTTTTTTTTTTTGCATTTAGCTGGTGATGGAGTTCTGCGGCGCGGGCTCAGTCACAGATCTGATCAAAAACACCAAGGGCAACAGTCTGAAAGAGGAGTGGACCGCCTACATCTGCAGAGAGATCCTCCGGGTGAGAGTCCTTCTGATCCATTCAAACAAACACGGCTCTCTAAGTGCCGTCTCTGCTCTCATCCACTCTGACTGAGGAGAATACCTTCACTGTGTTGACTTTACACGGCCCGCTTTAAAGTTCAAGTCAGTTTAATTTACTGCTGAGGGGGAATTCTTTTGTTAGGTCTTTATTTAATGTTAATGGCGTTCTTGACTTGCACTGATTCCTTATAGGTCGGATGCACAGGGGACTTGTCATTGTAACACTTGTTTTATCGATAATAATTATTTAAATTAACTGCAATTTAAAATGTTTGATAAACTATAAAAGTATTTCTTGTAAACTGTTGCTTGAAGATACATTTGTGCTCCATTCTAATAAGCAGAAGTCAGCTTTTACTGCAGTCACATTTGCCCTGGGGCAGAGTGACAGGGATGTGGCTGACGTTCTGATTCCACTGCCTCTCAAGCAACTAGTCAAACAGTTACTTAAGCCAACTATCCAGGCAAAATGGGTGAATTAAGTATCTTGCCCAAGGGAACAACAACCGTATTGGGTACATTCGAACCACCAACCTTGGACGATAACTCTGTCAGCCAGAGATGTCATAAAAAATGTAAACGGTAAAATTTTTATATTGCGCTTTTCCACCTTCAAGACACTCAAAGCGCTTTACATCAAGGAACCACTCACCCATTCACACACGCATTCACAGACACTGGGGGCGAGGTTGGGCTAAGTGTTTTGCCCAAGGACACAACAACAGTATTCTTCTGTAGGAGCTGGAATCATCCCACCAATCTCACATAAACAATAATGTTTATAGAGCGGGATTCAAACCTCCACTGAGCTACTATTTCCACTGCACATAAACAATAATGTTTATAGAGCGGGATTCGAACCTCCAACCTTCAGATCAGAGGTCGAACACTCTACCAACTGAGCTACTATTGCCACTGTGTGTCTTTGTTTTATAGAAGAGTATAGAAGAGTAAAAGTGTAGTATATAGAAGAGTAAAAGTGTGCACATTTCTTACACATTCAAGAGTAAAATAAATAAAAATAGAAAATTGTGAGAAATAGACTACAGCAGAAACAACCGTACCAACAAACAAAAGCATGATCAATTTACCCATTGATCACTACTATGACCCAGTGCTGTCAGATCACTAAAAGAAATGGACAAAAAAAACCTATTTAAATGGAGATGGAAGATAAGGCAGATGGAGTACAGCGACTATAGCAGAAAGATGAATCAGACCGAGAGGGAAGGAAGCAGAGAACTTGAAACAAAACAAGAGCCTCGGTTTGAGAGAAGAAATCAAAGAGGATAAAAGGAAATAGTTCCCTGTGTTCATGGCAGTGCTGTGAGCATCTGACAAGACACCGTGATATTGAGCTCTCTGTTTGAGGCTATTGCCCTCAGCACAAAACACTAACAATAAAAGATTGTGCAGAGATAAGGCGTGGGCGAACTACCCAGATTCCCCAAAAAGATTGAATTCGTGGTTGTACAAGTTTCCAAAAGGCATCAGAGAGGACAAACTGCTGCGCCGGCTGTCAAAGATAAAAGTCCATTTGAGATCAGAGGCAGCAGAGGAGAAGTCGGGAGGTTTGGTGTGGAGATGCAAAGATACGGTACATAGACGCTGTATGGAACACGTTTAGTTTTTTTATGCTTTTAAATTAAAGGGCCCATATTACTCTATGTTCTGATCTGTGTTATAAAGCTGTTTCCTCATCACAAACAGACCTGGAGTTGAGTTTTGTTTCATTTACACATGTTTAATACACAAACCCTGCATATTTAAGCTGTGTTTTTTTCCCTCAAAGAGTAAACACTCTGTTCCACCCTGTGATGTCATGTGGTAATACTGGAGTCCACTGTTTTTAAACTCCATGCACCTTCATTAGAATTATTTGGATAATTTCAGCCGTGGAATTTCCAATCGCTATTAAACAAAAGGTAAAAGGGAGCTGTTAACTTGAAAACTACCTCTTCATGACATCACAAGGTGGAACAGAGCATTTTGAGCTTTGGAGACGTAGCCAGACTAATAATGCAGGATTATGTAAACGTGTGAATGAAACAAAACACAACTCCGGGTATGTTTTTGATGAGGCAACAACATTCTAACATGACTAAAAGCTCACAAGAGTCAATATAAGACCTTTAAGTTACAGAAACAGTTTATTGTCTTGTATAAACCAGAGACTATATTTGTGTAGTAGAGAATAAATAAGTGTAATGGTAACTGTATGCAAGTAAAAGTACAGTTTTGTCAAAATAGTTGGTCAAGAAATAACTAAAATGCATTTGGGGGAAGTACTTCTAGTGGCGCAAAATATCAAATCATTTAATATTGTCAACTTAAAGATTTTGTCTCTCGTAAACGTCCTCACCGTGGGAAGAGTAACATAAACATTACTCAAGTTAAAGTAAAACACTGTACTATAAAATATGTTTCTCAAATAGGACTACAACTATTAGTACAATCTTACAAAAGAGGTCCTCATGTAAATATATTTGAGTAAATACTTGATTAAACCATTACCCACCTCTGATCAAATTTGGCACTGGCGTTTATTTTTTATTTTTGTAATTTCTTCACCATGTAACCTATGAAAACAATTAATTGTAATTAGCATCAAAGTTAATCAAAACATACTTTTGGCTTTTTCCAGTATCTTCAGATCTTGAGTTTTTAATGAACACTTTGACACACCAGTCCTAACTTGTGTTCTCTTTCATTTTTGCAGGGTCTGACTCATCTGCACCACCACAAAGTCATCCATCGAGACATCAAGGGCCAGAACGTGCTGCTGACGGAGAACGCAGAGGTCAAACTAGGTCAGGCCGAAGCCTAACAACATTTCATATTTATTTATTTATTTATTTTTTATCTTAACAGCGAAAAGGGCATGTGCACAGTGTGGGGTTTCTCATAGCACATTGACACAAGTTGTGGGGTGGGCAAGACTGACAAAAATTAATGTCTCAATCTCATATTTGATCAGTTTGGGTATTTTTAATCGAGTCGACAGCCAATCCTTTGTCAGTAAAAGCATGTGGTTTGGAGCAGGATTCAAACTTTGGAAGAAGACTTTTTTGTCTTTGTTTGTTTATGTTCAGAAAATTAACATTGAAAACCATTTCTATTTGTTTTTAGATTAAGAAAAGGGGAAAAAAAATGTGATCAAGCAAAAAAATTGTTGTCATATTCCCCAGCCCGAGGTTCAAGTATCGCACAAAAAGTTAAAGAACTACCAAATGAAACACCAAAGAAATACATTATCACCTTATACCCTTGATTTGCACGTTCTTGTTATTTTTTTATCAACTATTTGACATTTTGTTATCAAACTATTATATTCTATTTGTTCAAAGCGGCACATTCAGTAATATCTTGCAGACCAACAGTATGTATCCTTCCTCTACCTCAGGAGCGTTCATCCGTTTCCTTCCTCCTTTCTGCTGAGCCCACTCGTCCTTTTATAGCTTTAGATGCAGAAGAAGGGACTGTTTCCAAAGCCCAGTGGGGAGGGGATTATGAAGTGTCTGCCGCTCAATAAGGCCCACCCATATGCTCCACACAAAACAATGGCACAAAGTACAACGTAACCTATTTTCTAAAAACAATCTTTGTGTGTTGTGCATTTTAGCATGATTTAGGCTGTCACATTCTCCTACGTTAACTTCTTTTTTCTCATTGTCGTAATCCCTTGTTCTTTTTAGTAGATCTGTATCATATATATTCTGCATTGTATCCATTGCTTTTTCTATTTTCTCTTGTAAAGTTCCTATATTATGCAGTGTCCTGGCTTTTCAAACTACTTACGACACTGAAGCCTTGGGATGTCCTGTAATAAGAATAAATATAATTAAATAATTGTATTTTAATCATGTTCTATTGCTATATCCTACACTCGTTCCCAACCTTTTCCAGTGACCCCCCCATTTCACCAGTGGATACATTGGTGACCCTCACATCTTTCTCTTACCTCACAAACTACTGTCTAATAACAGGGAAAATAGTGAAAAATATGATTGTTTTATGGTTAATTAAGATGTTATTGAACTGTTATCATTTTAAAATACATTATAAAAGCAATCAGCATGTCATTCCTTCATTCTAATTCAAGACGTTTGGATCTTATTTTATAGATTCTTTTTTCAGACCAAGGTTTAGTTTGTTTTCATACCTGATAGTTTCGACTGCTCACTAGCGTCTTCCTCAGAGTGGTCATGTGTCCGGTCAGCTGATTTAAACAGGTTTTGGCATTGTCTTCCTACCGGTGGAGGCAGGACGACAGCGCCACCTGCAGGACAGTATCCCAGTGAGTGTGTGAGAGTAAAAAGGCCCCCTCGTCCCGGTTTAAAGTCCCGTGGGCACGTTTCCGTATTTCAATTGCCTCCTTAATCCACCAACGATGTTTTTTGTCCTTTGTCCCAATGATGTGGTGGTTCTCATAGCAACATCATGTAAAATAAATTATCCGAAGACCAAATTAACCTCATGGAAAGTTTTTTTTTGTTTTTTTTGTTTTTTAAATCTCTGGGAATCTGCCCTACATAATAAATTATTTAAAAGCCCATAATTGCATAACATCAGCCCTGAGATCTTTTATTTTAATATTTTAAAATGTATAAACATGTCATTTTTGTTGTTAATCAGTTCCTTTTCTGTTGCAGTCGACTTTGGTGTTTCGGCTCAACTGGACCGAACGGTGGGGAGGAGGAACACATTTATCGGGACGCCATATTGGATGGCTCCAGAGGTCATAGCCTGTGACGAGAATCCAGATGCCACGTATGACTTCAAGGTGCCTGATCCCATCTCGCTCTGTAGAAAGCTTTAGTGTTTTTATCACCTCCTGTATTTACGTCCTGTGTGTGTTTCATTGCAGAGTGATTTATGGTCGCTGGGGATCACTGCATTAGAGATGGCAGAAGGAGCTCCACGTATGTAGTCAATAATTTAAACACACATGTTTTTACTGTCCAAGATAGAGTAAGGAGCAGGAGATTCCAGGTGGAGTTTTAAAGCGCCTGGTGCATGCGTTTCATATAAAAAAAAGAGATTGCCCCATGTATTTTAATAGTTACATGTAGGATGATTGTAATTTCTATACAAAAGTGAAAAAAACAGGACCGATTTTAACATTAAGTGCTTCTACTAAAACCATATTATGTTACTATGTCAAGTATATTGCAAATACTACTACAAGCACTACAACTAGTAATACAGCTGCGACATACACTGTGACCATTGACTTTTACAGTTACCGCCCATGTTGTCACCCTAAGCCCAAAATATATTTACGAATATGGTCAAGTGAAAGTAACGTTAGACATGATCAGGCCCGTCAACAGAAATTTGGGGGCCTGGGGCAGGAAGGCTTACATGGGCCCCCCTCTAATATAAATTAATAGGCAGAGGTTCCGATTCTGGACCTCTAAGACTCTGGGGCCCAGGACAACAAACTCCCGCCCGTCAGCTCCCCTGCTCACGATATGATTTTAATTGTTTTAAGATGCTCTTTGTAACTTTAATGGTGGTGGATACACCAGCTGCTGCAATGTTCCACAGCATGGCATTAACTTACCTATTTTGCATTTCTTCAATTACTGGTGTTCCTTACTGTCACCTCTCCACAGATCTGACCCGTAACTTGGCCTGGTGGCATTCCGTATTTGTCACCATGGAAATTTAAATTTTAATGCCATACTGTTTCCATGGAGAATGCACCTTTAAATAAGCTTTTTGTATGTAATTTGAATTGTAGGGTATTTATATAGTCATGATGGATATGTACAGTACCACATAGTCATTATAACCATGATTCAAACCGTATATAGGTCAACCAAGTCTCTAACTTACATTGCTCTGACTAATTTATGCTATTCCGCCAGACACTTAACTAACAAGAGTGCCCTGTAGTTGTGTGTGTAAATTGAATCCCATGTTATCAGTATTGGCAGTTGACATTGATCAGGTAACAGAGAAACTGCAGCCTGCTTTGACTTTGTGCCATAACAATGTTTAGTCCAATTCCCCACTCTGCCAGCTCTTGGACGCCCACCTGTTTTTGAAATCTTTCTTTTGCTTGTTTGTTTCTTTTAGCACTGTGTGAATTACATCCAATGAGAGCCCTCTTCCTCATCCCACGAAACCCTGCCCCCAGACTCAAGTCAAAGAAGTGGTAAGTTTGTGTACTTCATGATTAAAGGTCCTATATTATGCAAAACGGACTCTTGTGAGCTTTAAGCCATGTTAGAACATTGTTACCTCCTCAAAAACACGCCCTGAGTTGTGTTTTGTTTCATTCACACACGTTTGAGTAAACCTGGTTTATTAGGCTGTCCTGTTTACATCTCCAAAGCTCAAAATGCTTTGTTCCACCTTGTGATGTCGTGTAGAGGTAGTTTTCAAATTAACCAACACCTTTTACCTTTAGTTCAGTAGAAATGGCAATTCCAGGGTTGAAATTATTCAAATGATTCTAGTGAAGTGTATGGAGCCTTAAAAACACAGTGGAGTACTTCTTATATTACCCCATGACATCACAAGGTGGAAGAGGGTGTTTTCTGTTTGAGAGAAGAACTCAGCCTAAATATGCAGGATTTGTTTGTTAAACGTGTGAATGAAACAAAACACAACATTATAACATAGATCAGAAAAAAGTGTAATATGGGCCCTTTAATAGCGTCAAATTATTATAACCATTTCCTTAGAATATTCCACAGTATGGCATTAATTGTATCTCCATGATAATCGTGACACAAAATTTCAATATCTCTCCACGCCTGTATCTGACTTAATGTAAACCCCAATCTCCCATTCAACTCTCACCTCTTGTGTCTGTGACTACTGTGTTTCCAGGACAAAGAAGTTCCATTCCTTTATAGAGCACTGTCTGGTGAAGAACCACACCCAGAGGCCCAGCACCGAGCAGCTCCTGAAGCACCCGTTCATCAAGGACCTGCCCAACGAGAGGCACATCCGCATCCAGCTCAAGGACCACATCGATCGCACCAAGAAGAAGAGGGGGGAGAGAGGTGGGACTAGTCAAGACCGTACACTGTTAATACCACGGGCTGTATATATAGGACACATCTAGCCCGTTAGCCGCTGCGTCCCAAATGGGAGGCGAGCACTGGTTCCAATTCACTTTCTATTGAAAAACGGTCACTCCTCTCTCTGTAACTGCAGCTGTCAGGCTTGTCATTTTGGTTGTAAATGTTCGTATTAACCCGCTTTACATCATCCTGGTGTTTTTATTTCGCTATTTGGTCTGTAAATCAAAATATGGACAACAATACCAGAGCGATCAGGTGCCTTTCCCCCTTCGAGGTCGACTCTCTGGAAGGGGCGACCCTCAACAACCTCGCTCCTGATTAGCTGTTTCGTTGCTATGAGCACACTCATTTTTCCAAATATGGATTTCCAAATATGGAACTTATTTGAAACTTGCCTCGTTGGCTTCATTTGACTGTGACTTTGACTATGGGTGAGGTCCCTCAGTCCACTTCTATATACAGTCTATGGTTAATACTTACGCAGACAAAAAAGCAGGGGTTGTTTCAAACTAAGACTGCAAGATTAACACAAACAACAAAAATTTGAATATAAATAATACCCAGGGGTTTCAGAATGATCACAACTTAGAACTGTTGCCATAGCAATTGGCAATTTCAAACAAACTATTATATCTTTTGAATCGTCCTTAGAATGGGAGAACGGTTACATCTGTTTCATCTGTAGACAATTTAATAGATCTGACTTGCCAGTTTAGTGGAAGGAGAACTACACCGATAAATATATATCAAAATGATGCTCTAAACTCATAGTCATTGAGCTTTGTCGCACATATGGTATAACCACAAATGGACACTTTGAAAATCAACCCCGCAGATATACAGCTGCTAGTCTGTGAAAAATCGCTCACGGAATACGCCTCAACGGCCCAAGATTTATTCAGGCAGAAACTACAGCTTTCTTTCTCCCCATAACCCACACACTGTGCATTATAGTGGAGAAACTGTCAAACTGCCATATTAGCCGCTTGAACAAACTCCATCTTGCACGGTACAAGTCACGATGCTGCCTGTCATCGCGAAGACTAGAGCCGTTCTACAATTGACACATATAGGGCACTTGGTTTTGAATGTTGACTTCAAAACTGTAAGGTAGGGCTGCACCATTGTGGGGGGGGGAATACAATAGCGATTTTTCTGACAAACGTGACACTCAGATTTGCGATATATCTTTAAATAGTAAAATTCAGTTCGGGGTGTAGATTGTTAACAGCTCCAAAAGCATTAAAGAAGTCAATTTTTGAGCTTTCTACCACGTTATAACGTTGTTCCCTCATCAAAAACATGCCTGAAGAGGTTTTAAATGTCATCCATGCATGTTTCAGTAATTTAGCGATCTCTCCCGGGCCCTATTCAAACCCTCCTTACGTTTAGCTGTAAGATTCTGCCCAATGCTCCGCCCACAAGCCCACGTCACCCATGCTGCCACGCGACAATTCTCCATAAACATGCAAAAGCATGAATCAAAACTGTGCACAACAACTTGACAAATCTGATGCGATGTGCAGTAGTTTTATTACCGGGATGCTCGCAGATTGTGTTGTGATAGCGCTCTGAAGGGGGAGTGAATTAGCATGGAGAGCGAAGGGAGGGAAGACTCAGAGCATCAAAATCCATAGTTATAAAACCTGTTAATTCGGTTGTTTTGGCAAATATAACATTTTCAAAACGATAAAAGGTGACAAAGGTGATCTAAATATGTTATGTGTTAGCAGATAATACCCCATAGAAGTGAAATACCCCTCTTTAACATTTGAAAGACTGAAATATGAGCTGATAAACTAATACAAGAATAGCATTCATTTCAGAACATGGTTGTAGAGGTTTAAACCAAGGCGCAACAAGATTTTTTTCTATAAAGACAGGATATTTTGTTCACTTATCAAGAATAATATGGCAGAAAGAGCTCCTAGCAAATCATCATCACCTTACTAAACACGTTTTAATTCATGTTTATATTGCTATTCGTAATTCAGAAGAAACTGTAAAAGATGTGGAGATACTGAGAAAATGATGTGTTTTCATTACTAAATGGTGATAAATATATTTTAACTCTCTGTAAAAAGGTGCACTGTGCAGGTTTTCTGGTAGTGGGTTTCGTGTTTTGCGTTTTCTATGCTTGTCTCCATGGAGATGTTATTGCTTTGCCTGGAATGTTCCACAGTATGTCATTAAACTTATCAATTACATGCATTTCTATAGCTCAAAAATATCTTGGAAAATTATGCATTCAGACTGTGAGCGGTGTCGCAACTCCATAGATCTGACCTGTAACTTGTTCTGGTGGCGTCAGCTGCTCGTCTCTGTGGAGAGTGAATATGTTTAATGCCGTACTGTGGAACATTCCAGGCAAAGCAATAACATTTCCATGGAGACAAGCAGGTACAAGGTGGTGGACGCTCTACCTGAAAACCTATAATGCGGCTTTAAATTAATACAAAATTCGCAATTTGGATAGAATTAAAATTTCTGTGTATTTTGTTTCCAATCTAAAAATGCAACGTTAACGCCTATAATCCAGCCCCATTCACTTTTAAGCATTATTTTTTCTTCTTTCTTTAGATGAAACAGAGTATGAATACAGCGGCAGTGAAGAAGAGGATGAAGACAGAGATATGGGTGAACCAAGGTCAGTGGACTCGCAAATAACCTCAAATGCACCACTGCTCTTTTAGATAAGTTGAACTATAAATTTTGTTTGTAGCTCCATTATCAATATCCCCGGCGAGTCGACCCTGAGGCGGGACTTCTTGCGCCTCCAGCTGGCCAATAAGGAACGATCGGAGGCCCAGCGACGACAGCAGCTCGAACAACAGCAAAACGAAGAGCACAAGAGACTTCTGCTGGCGGAGAGACAGAAACGCATAGAGGAGCAGAAAGAGCAGAGGAGGAGGCTGGAAGAGGTAAGTTAAAGGGCCCATTACACTATTTTCTGATCTAAGTTATAATGGTGTTTCCTCATCAAAAACAGACCTGGAGTTGTGTTTTGCTTCATTCAACACACTAATCCTGCATATTTAGGCTGAGTTCTTCTCTCAAACAGAAAACACTGTTCCACCTTGTGATGTCATGAAGTGCTCCAGTGTGTTTTTAAACTCCATACACATTCACTAGAATCATTTGGATGATTTCTGCCCTGGAATTGCCGATCTCTACTGAAAAAAAAAAGATCAGAGGTAGCTCTTAACTTGAAAGCTACCACTACATGACATCACAAGGTGGAACAGAGCGTTTTGAGCTTTGGAGATGTAGACAGACTGATAATAAAGGGTTATTCAAACATGTGTGAATGAAATAAAACACAGCTCCGGGTATGTTTTTGAGGAGGTAACATTATAACATGGCTTAAAGGTCACAAGAGTCATTTTTGCATAATATAGGACTTTTAAATAAGTGTGTATTGCATAAATTTACACTAAAGAACTGGCCAAAGTGGAAATGAACCAGGCAGAAAGAATTATGCAGATATTGTAGTGGCATCCTATTTATATATTTTTTCATTTCTACTTTTGATACATGTTGCGGTGCTTTCACACTTTCAGATACACCACATTAAAATTTGTACCAAATTGAGACTGAGCACAGAACCAAACCTGGTCTAGATTGGGACTAAACCAGGACCAGAACTGGACCAAACCAAATTTATATCTGGACTAAACGGGACCGAAACACACAGTCAAAATTTTCATGAATCAGGCCTAGAAAATTGTGATTATTCAGAAGTGGCTTTATCAGACTTTTAAAATAATTTGACAGATTATTTGGATTGGGATTATTATTGCACATGGAAGTGAATCTAAACTTTCTAAACTGGAAAAACGTTTCCTTGGAGTCATTATTTTACCTGGGATGTTCCATAATTGGACATAAAAAAGTTTGCAATCTCCATGGAGACAAGCAGGTGACTCCACTAAACAAAGGATTTTTTTCCAATGAAAACGACTCTAATTGAATAAATGAAAGTTAGATAAGTTTATGTCATACTGTGGAACACTCGGGCAAACCAGGAACATTTCTGTGAGCACCAGGTGACAGACCCTGCAGCAGAAAAGTTACATAATGAACCTTTAAGACATCCGCTGCTTAAAATGGAGTTTGTGTGAAGTCACTGTGACTCATTTCCGAGAACATGCCAGAGGCGGGACACATCTTCAGGTTGAGCAAAAAGCCATTCTCTAAAGTGCAGGTTTGGTTTCAGGCATTTCAAATACCAACAGCAATCTTTTCTAGTCATCTTTTGGTACAAATTCAATATAAAAATTAAATGTATTGCACAAGTTTGATTTGTATGCTCATAATAAGTGTGGAGAGGTTGCAGTGGTGATGAGAGTGCACCACTATACTATAAAAGGGCAGATATTTCTAAAATAAACAAATACGAATCTAATGGAGGAAGTTATGCCACTAAAGATCAATTCATTAAAAACTATGGCCGTCATGATTACGTAGCTAATAATGTACACAATTACAAGTACTGCTGCCAAAGGTTAAAGTACTAGTTTTTAGACAAAACTTGATCAGTTAAACCACATATTGTCTGAACTCTGGCCAGTGGTGGAACGTAACGAAGTAAAAGTAGTAAAGTACTGTACTCGAAATTTGAGGTATCTGTACTTTACTTAAGTGCATTTTAAACTGGATACTTTTTACTTTTACATCACTACATTTGAGAACAGGCATCTCTGCTACATTTTTAAACAGAACTGAAATGAAAAGTATTTTTCACTACTGCCTGAGACCTGCTGAGGGGTTTCATTTTAACACGTTCACAGTTTGAGCAAACAAAAAAAACCAAAACAGAACAAAAAAAGATTCAGTTTTTTCTGTTGAACAAAATTAAAGACAAATCTTTATCAAAATCAGTCTATTTGAAGCTTTCGTAGATCTAAAAAAACAAAATGCTTTTTCTTTTTACTCCAAGTACATTTTTAAAGGGGTACTTTAATACTTTCGTGCGATACTTTTACTTTTACTTGAGTATTTTTTTGAGTCTTTTGCTCCGGTATCTGCACTTTTACTTAAGAAAAATTGATTACTTTTTCCACCACTAGCTTTGGCCAATCAGAAAAGGAGATGCAGGGTTGTCATGTGTGTAATTTAATTTAGCAAGAAGCCAGCGTGGACAGGGACGTTGGGACTTGTCCAGTAACTGTAACACAAAATTATACTCCGGGACAGTAACGTATTTGTTGTTAGTTACCTTCTACCCCCGTTTATAGGTTCAGTCTTTCTCCAGTCCCTTCTTAGTCCTCTGTGCCCTCTGCTGTAATTAATCACTTTCTTTTCCTGTTGAGACTAAAATGGAGCGAGCGGACACTTACACACACGCTCACAGCGCCTCCCCAGCGCCTCCCCAGTGCCCGTGTCTCAGTTCCAGAGAGCAGGCTTAGTCCAGGAAATCCTCTGCCCAAAACCGGGCTCCCACTCTCGGTTCCCAGCAGGGTGAGCCTCCCCAAAGCTCCGATAAGTACCATGACTCAAGTCCGCTAACACGACCGCCACACTCACGGCTAAGTGGGTGTGTGACCAAAGGCATTTAATGGACTATGTTTAGTGCAATCACGGATTAAGTCCCTGTTTTCGAAATAAGGATATTTGAATAAAATGCTAACTACTAAGTTTAAATATTTTGCAAATAGAAACAAATTGAACCCATTACAGGTACGACATGCATCAAAGGGCCTATATTGCACTATTTTCTGATCTATGTTATAATGTTTCCTGGAGTTGTGTTTTGTTTCATTCACACATGTTTAACACACAAACTCTGCGTATTTAGGCTGAGTTCTTCCCTCAAACAGAAAACACTCTGTTCTGCCTTGTGATGTCATTAAGTGGTGATACAGAAAGTGCTCCTCTGTGTTTTTAAACTCCACACACCTTCACTAGAATTATTTTTGTTCATTTCTGCCCTGAATTTGCATAATTTTGAAACTGATACTGTTTTATTCTCATTGAAACTGCTTCAGTCCAGACTTTCTATTGAGAATCCCAACTGAACAAAAAGTAAAACAAAAATATTCAGAAATAAAAAGAACATCTTAAGGTTATTCTAGAGTTTTGAAGAGTAAAGCAGTTCAGTTGAGGCTGAAAATAGCTGTAACTTTAAGACATCCACTGAATGACATCAAAAGGTGGAGTATTTTGATCTTTGGGGATGCAGACAGCCTAATAATCCAGGATTACTTAAACGTGTGAATGAAACAAAACACAACTCAGGGTCTGTTCTGTGTAATATAGGACCTTTGGGTTGGTCAGTGATCTCTTAGAGTGTAACAGCTTTGTAATAGCATGTAATTACAGGTTAGTAACAGTTCAGGTTTGGAGAGTGGTTGGATCATACTTTTATTATATAGTACTTCATGAGATGGGTACATTGTATGAAGGGTAAAGTGTGTTACCATAAGATACAACAATAAGAAAATAATCACTACTTCATATAAAACTGATGAAGAATGAGACACTACGTTTCAATGGAAGGACCCTGCATGAATAGCAGTAGTACTTCATATGTCATGTGGACTTGTTTCTTTTATTAAGTCGTTTTAGATGAATATTGTGATTTTAAATGTGCAAATTATAACACAATGATCCACGGGTGTCATAGATTATAACACGAGCACAACAGGTCTTCTTTAAGTCTCAGTATCATTAATATGCGATAAGACATTAAAAACCTGTTATGCGTGAAACTGATACGCTGTAAACACAAATGAGTTTAATGATTCAAATGGTAATATCTGTGTTTGTCTCTAGCAACAGCAGCGAGAGCGCGGGCTACGAAAACAACAGGAAAGAGAACAGAGGACACGATACGAACTGGAGCAGCTCCGTCGAGAGGAGGAGAGGAGGCACGCGGAGAGAGAGCAGGTTTGTGCTGTACTGTACTCCCAACCTGTCAGCCACTACAGCACTGTATTTCTTATTGCTGGGTTTGGAATTCTCTAGCCAAATAAAATTTAATACAGATGGTGGCAGCTAAAATGAATATTGTTTAAATGCATTTTCTAGGACTTTCATGATAAATACTATATTGACTTCAGTCGTTCAATACATGACAGATAGAACAGTAATTTTTGCGGGTCAGTATTTATCGTGAGTACTTTTTTCCTTGTACTAGTGCATTGTTTTTTTTGGGGGGTTATTTTTTGTGCAATATGATACGATTTTAGCTTAAGAAGGTTAAAACTATGAACTAAAACTATACTATTTAATTACTAAAGTGTTGCATTCTGCCATTTATGTTTTACAGGTCATGCTTTGTAACAGTTTTGTACATTTGGAATACTTTTTTGGGGATAATTCTGCTTTATGGTTTGGTTTCAATATTATTGTTTATCGTCCATATTTGCTTATATAGGCAATATATCGCACTTCATAATGGATTTTCGTGACAGGCCTAGCATTTTCTGTTGTAATACAAGTTAATGGGTCTAGTTACTAATAGAAATCATCAGGTTAAACATTTGTGAATTAACTTTTTGGATATTTCATGGCAAAGTACAATGTAATAAATAGGGAAATGTGCCTCTTGCATTTCAAATCAGCAATGATCAGTTTGGGTGTCTTTAATCGGGAGGTCTAGAGCTAATCCGTGTGAGTGTGCGCAGAGTTCAGATTTGAATATGTCTGTTGCATGGCCCTGATTCAACGTCTGCCATGTTTAGGTTCATCAGATTGATATCGAAAGACATTTTTATTTGTTTTTAATAAGAAACAGTACATTTTAATACAAGGAAAAACAGGCAAAATGTAGTGCCATAATATTATTACAGCAATGCAGTGTTTTAATGTGGTTGCCAATCTTAACACCACCACTCACACAATTACACTTATTTAGCTATTTATACGAGCAAGTCTTGCCCAAGGACAAAACTGTCTATAGCTGGATTTGAACCACTAACCCTTTGCTTAAGGGGCTGCTACTCTGCTAACTGCCTCTTTTGTGTTGTTTGTCATCCAGGTGCTTTTAAAAAAATTTTTTTAGCTCTGTGAACAATATTAAAACATTCTGCCGATAACTACGGCTAGTAATCAGTGCTCCCGTTCTGAGTTTGTGCCTTGGCATCCTGTTTTTTCTCACTAACTCTCTTCTCCTTCACTCCTGTTAAAATGTTCTTTGACTGTCTTTTTCACTCTTGTCTTTCTGGCTCTCTCTCTCCGTGCTGACATGCGGCTCAGGAGTATATCCGTAGACAGCTGGAGGAGGAGCAAAGGCAGTTAGAGATTCTTCAACAACAGCTTCTGCAGGAACAAGCTTTACTGCTGGTAACCTAACCGCAACCCAGCCCTCCGTATGTGCCCGTGGACCCCCATCACTGCTGCATGTTCCTAAGTGGCCCTTTTAAACATAGATAGCATACATAATAAGGTAGGATAAAATAAACTACCGGTAGTGATTGGTCAGTATTTATAGCTATGAATTGTAGTAGGGCAGTTACTTGAGCAGCATCATGACTATAGCTTGGACAGATGACCTAAAAATGCTTTGATTCCAGTAAGAACAAACTTAAGCACCAAACGTTTTAACATTTTAACACTGTCGCTATAAAATTTGTATTTCTTTTAGTTAATGTTCTTTTATCTTTGATACATTGATGCCCACACGATGTTTACAGTCTATAGAGAGAAGCCGTGTTTCTGCTTGTAGTACTGTACTGTATGTGTTTTTGAGCTTGAGTATTGTGCAAGGTCATTTAAGTTTGTTCTTTTACACCTAAACATCATTCACCATAACCTCTGCTTCATCTGTTCTGTACCCGGTCCCCTCTGTACCTGTTATATACCTGGTCCTCTCTGTACCTGTTCAGTACCTGGTTTCCTCTGTATCCGTTCTGTACCCAGTCCCCTCTGTACCTGTTCGGTACCCGGTCCCCTCTGTATCTAGCCCCTCTCACTAGGTTTGTGTTGCAGGAGTACAAGCGTAAGCAGATTGAGGAGCAGCGTCAGGCCGAGCGGCTGCAGAGACAGCTGCAGCAGGAGAGGGCCTACCTCGTGTCACTACAGCAACAACAACAACAGCAACAACAGGAGGGGAGACAGGCAGACAAGAAACAGCTTTACCACTACAAGGATGTCATCAACCCTAATGACAAGCCTGCCTGGGCCAAAGAGGTACACTTGAGTTCTCATTCATCTTTACTTTCTTTGTACCCAAAAATGAGCAATGCACTTCAAATCTCTGCTTCGTAAGTCACGTGGTCGGCTTGTTGGTGTGAATTTCTTTGCAGGTCAAAGCAGGAGGCCAGTGCTATAACGCTTTCATTTTCAGAGAAAAACCTTTTGAGCCTGAGTTACTATGCATGCACGAGTATTGTGTAATATAATTATTATCTTGTCAGTTGTTGGGATGTTTGTTCACACTGTTATGACTCTGACTTGTAGGTCCAGAAACCACAGCTTGGTAACCCTCCTCGCTCCAAGCTTCAACATCACCATTCATTCAACCAACCTCCTTCCTCTGCACCACACGGCCAGGCCCCCAGGCACACGGCCTCCCAGGGCCCATGGCCCATTCCCAATATCCACATTTCAGCAGAAGGTTTAGACCCAGGGCTAAAGCAGGAGATCAGCCAGCAGGTGAAACAGTTAAGGGCCCAACGACTCAGTGAGAAGGAGCAGAGCCCAGGACACACAGAGGAGCAGCACAAACCCACAGGACAGGGGCACAGTAAGGGACCCAGTAAGAACCAGAGAGAGCGTCCTAAACAGGGGTCTGCACAGGCCAACAGCAGAGACAAGCCCAGAGACAGGCCTGTGTCTGCCCCTGAGCGTCCTGGACCCTCCTCCAAACCCGCTTCCACTCAGGTCAAACTGGTTAGTGCCCGTTCTCATGACAGAATGCACTCACCCTCCTGCCGAATAGAGGTAGACTGTAGTGATGATGAGTCTTCTAGATCCCCGGGGCGTAACATGCCACACAGGAGTGCACTGGTCATACCCCAGTTACGAGCCAGATCCCACTCTCCCTGCCGTCGAGTAGATAATAGTTTGAATGTGCTTGTGGATGGAGCAAAGAGGCTTTCTCTAGTTGAAAGTTCTCTCTACTCCAATAAGCCCTCTGCTGCCCCACGACGGGCCTCCTCACCTCCTTGCTTCAGTAGACATTTCCTGCAGGTTCCCAATAGCAGTAACGTCCGCTCCCCTCCTGATGGTAGAGCGAGGGGTGGGGTCGGAAGAGATGACAGTGGTGGGATCACAGGCAGCTCTTCTCTGATAGACCTCTCAGTCTCTGCCCCTGCAGTTCTAATGAAACAGCACCTGTTAAAGAGTACCCACTCTACTGAGTGTCTGTGGGGGTGCTCTCACAGCCCCTCCCCTCAGAACTCCCCCACATCCCCCGTCTTCTCAAGCTCCGAATCTCTGTCCTCTGACTCTGACTTTTCTCCCGACTTGAGCGTCCTAAACAGGGGTCTGCACAGGCCAACAGCAGAGACAAGCCCAGAGACAGGCCTGTGTCTGCCCCTGAGCGTCCTGGACCCTCCTCCAAACCCGCTTCCACTCAGGTCAAACTGGTTAGTGCCCGTTCTCATGACAGAATGCACTCACCCTCCTGCCGAATAGAGGTAGACTGTAGTGATGATGAGTCTTCTAGATCCCCGGGGCGTAACATGCCACACAGGAGTGCACTGGTCATACCCCAGTTACGAGCCAGATCCCACTCTCCCTGCCGTCGAGTAGATAATAGTTTGAATGTGCTTGTGGATGAAATAAAGACGCGTTCTCTAGTTGAACTTTCTCTCAACTCCAATAAGCCCTCTGCTGCCCCACGACGGGCCTCCTCACCTCCTTGCTTCAGTAGAAATTTCCTGCAGGTTCCCAGTAGCAGTAACGTCCTCTCCCCTCCTGATGGTAGAGCAAAGGGTGGGGTCAGAAGAGATGACAGTGGTGGGATCACAGGCAGCTCTTCTCTGATAGACCTCTCAGTCTCTGCCCCTGCAGCTCTAATGAAACAGCACCTGTTAAACAGTACCAACTCTACTGAGTGTCTGTGGGGGCACTCTCATAGCCCCTCCCCTCAGAACTCCCCCATACCCACCTTCTTCTCCAGCTCCGATTCTCTGTCCTTTGACTTCTCTCCCGACTATGACACCCCGATACAACGACATCACCCACACCCCCCCTCTCTATCTCAGGTCAAACTGGTTAGTGCCCGTTCTCAGGACAGAATGCACTCACCCTCCCGCCGAATAGAGGTAGACTGTAGTGATGATGAGTCTTCTAGATCCCCGGGGCGTAACATGCCACACAGGAGTGCACTGGTCATACCCCAGTTACGAGCCAGATCCCACTCTCCCTGCCGTCGAGTAGATAATAGTTTGAATGTGCTTGTGGATGGAGCAAAGAGGCTTTCTCTCGTTGAAAGTTCTCTCTACTCCAATAAGCCCTCTGCTGCCCCACGACGGGCCTCCTCACCTCCTTGCTTCAGTAGACATTTCCTGCAGGTTCCCAATAGCAGTAACGTCCGCTCCCCTCCTGATGGTAGAGCGAGTGGTGGGGTCAGAAGAGATGACAGTGATGGGATCAGACCTGATTGTTCTCTGATAGACCTCTCAGTCTCTGCCCCTGCAGTTCTAATGAAACAGCACCTGTTAAACAGCACCCACTCGACTGAGTGTCCGTGGAAGCGCTTTCATAGCCCCTCCCCTCAGAACTCCCCCACATCCCCCGTCTTCTCCAGCTCTGACTCTCCCTCCTCTGACTTCTCTCCTGACTATGACACCCTGATGCAACGTCACCCACACCACCACTGTCCATCTCAGGGGTTTCCTCAGGCATCTCGAGGGGCTCTCCTTTTGGATCATAGACTCAAATAGCCATTGTATAGTGTGGGCAGACTTTGTACTTTTATATTTGAGAAATGTGGCGTAAACAATTGTCTAAATCTTCACCATTAGTATTCGTTCATTGTAGTATTGTAAATAATACATATACAAATGTATAATTATTCCAAATAATGTTTGCATTAATGATTGTATAAAAAGTAAAAGTATATGTAGCAATCATTTAATATATTTATACATAAGTTGCCCTGTTACCAAAATAACAATAACAGTTTTTCCATAATGAATGACCGATTTATGTTAAATTATCAACAGACAAATCAGTTGGAAACATTTGCAAAAATAAAAGTACAAACAATGCATTTGTAAATACATACACCCATTTTATTCATAATCAACCTTACTATTTGCTCATTGTAAAAACCTTTTGTACGTTATATAAACCGCAGAGTCTCTGTTCCAAAGGGGATTTCGCTCAGTGTAGTATTTAAATATAGCTTTTAGTTTTATGCACCCTCCTGCCCACCACCCACCAGCCCCAGAACCCCCCCCTGCCCTAACAAGACCTGCCCCACTGGTGATGTCATCTGGAAATCTGACCAATCACTGCCCATTTTAGGTCAGTCATTCAGCCCTTTGACTCACAGTTTGGTGACGGTACTGGCCAAGTGGTGGTGGACAAGCTACTAACACAGCACCTTTCTTTATCACCTTGATAACATGGTTTAACTATTATCTGTCTGTAGATATTATAAATAACCATATTTTTCCCTCCAAAAATCCCAAGTCAAACAGAAAAAAACCCTTTTGACTGGCAATATACACTGAATAGTATATAGGGCGCATAGTATTGGTAAAGTATCATTTTTGGGATGGCGTATTGAGCATTTCCAAAACTTCAGCTCTTGCAGGAGTCTCCAATAGTATCAAAACTGGTCCAAAAGAAAAAGTTAGAGTGATTATGTTGTGTATACTTCTATATCCAAAAGGGTTTTTTTAATATATGCTGGGATTTTTGATTTGATTGTAACTTTTCTGTCTCTTCTAGGTTTTTCAGTAGCACGAAACTGAACATTTAAGTGCCTTTATCTGTAGCGGTTTTACTAATCCCTTGCTTCAAAACACTGCTCTTTAGAAGTAAATAGTATAGAATGTGTATGTTTGTAGATAGAGAACTAACGGTAAAATGTCTTAATCTTTGAAATCACTTGTAGATTATGGGATTGTGTGGGATTACAGAAAGATTCCACCTTTAGTGCATATGCAAATTTACTTTAAGATGTAGTTATGACGGCGCATTTATAGTACTAGACAAATCCTAACCGAGCATTGACTGTGGGGTTGTTTTGAGTAAAAAACGTAGGATTTGGGAGCGTTCCTTGGAGCTTTCGCTATAATCTGATAATCTGATTACACAGGCCAGAGAAGCTTTCTGATTCACCATGAGTTTGATTTGCAGCGTGTGTGAACTTGCACGAGTCAAATAAGGTCGCATTTTCCTAGCTAGAAAACGCTCCTCAGAACTATTCCTGTGTTTCTTTTGATGGGTCTTTTCTAGATTTGATTTCAAATTAATATTGAACCAGAAACCACCATCAGACTGTTTTACCCTATGTGGATCATATTTATTTTAGCGGTTCACAACAATTACACATGTGCATACTGTTGATTCTATAGTATCTTACCATATTTTCTCAGTGGTGGAACATAACAAAGTAAAAGTCGTTAAGTGCCGTACTCGAGTATAAATGTTGGGTATCTGTACTTTACTTAAGTACATTTTATTCTAGTCCATAGGCTGTATATATAAATGCACACGTTCCAAATAAAGGAAGTGATCATGGGCGCACTTTTGGCTCCATCAACTCTGGCTCCAATTCATTTTACTTTGAAAAATTCTCACCCCTCCCTCTGTGTTTGCTGCCTTGTCATTTTGGCCTTAAAAAGTTCATATTTACCCAGTCTACATGATCCTGGTGTTTTTATTTCGCTAATTTATCCAGAAATCAAGATATGAACATTAATAACAGACAAATCAGGCGCCTTCTTTCTCCGAGGTCGCTCCTGCTAGAGTTAGCAACAGGTTTGATTGACAACGTTGCTAAGCGCCCGCTCCCTGCTAAACCAGCGGTGCGGGCGGGAAGAGGCGTTACGTTCAACAGCCTCGCTCCGGATTGGCTCTTTGGTTGCTATGATACTCGCGGTTGGAATTCCAAATGTGGAACTCGGCTCCAAATTCACCGCTATAACTGCTGTCCTTCATGAGCTTCATTTGACTGGAGCCGAACGCTATGGGTGACGCCACACTCACTTAGTCCACTTCTTTATACAGTCTGTGGTCTAGTCACTGAAAGAAATCATTAGGTTCGACGTTTGTGAATTTACCTTTGAGATGTTCCGTGGCAAAGTACAATGTAATGAATATGGTTGAATGAATGAACTGGTTCTCGCCCCCTCATCTGGGAGCATGGCATCATCACATTCTAGAGTCTGAAAACCACCAATTCACTACTGGACTGTAGAATGCTATGATGTATTCTTAAACCCAGGATAACCTTCAGGATAAGCCTACAACCTTAATCGTACAAAAGCATATTTATAGATAAAAGTGGAGAAAAAATCTTGCGAAACAAAAATACATGTACGGCTTAACTTATGCAACCAGTCATGCACGTAGTATTATTGTTTGTTTTTTTTTTCCATAGAGTTTAAGACAGTCTAGTGGCTTTGGTGCGAGCTCGGTCATGGCTTTAGTAGCGTTTAGGTCTGTAACGATAATTATTATATTGACTAATCGTTAAGACATTTCTGATGACTTTTGGGGCTTAAAGATACACTCTATAACGTTTCCGGTGGAAGGTCTGCCACCTGTTTGTCTCCATGGATGAGTTTGCTTCCACCAGAAAAGTTACGTAGTCTACCTTTAAGTGGTCAGTTATCAGTGTTTCAGTTGTCATGACAGGCCTAGTAGTAGTAGTCGTAGTCGTACTAGTAGTAGTAGTAGTAGTAGCCTTAAGTGCCTTGTGTATCTATGTATGTTCTATGTTTGTGTGTGTTGTGGGTAACATTGATTTGGCCTGTCTCAGGTGGAGGAGCGCTCTAAGCTGAACAGACAGAGCTCCCCAGCCGTGCATCACAAAGCATCTCACCGCATCTCCGACCCCTCCCTCCCTCCCCGCTCCGAGTCCTTCAGCAGCACCCCTCCCGTACAACGCCCCCTAGAGCCACAGGTGTGTGACAACAGGGAGCAGAGAGCCGGTCTGACCACAAGCCTCCTTCCTACTGTACTTAAATGCATCTACAATTATAATATTGTGGGAAAGTTAATTCAGTATTGTAGTTTGGTGAAATATTTAGTTTGACACAGCAGAACCAAACCAAAGACACCTCCAGTCTAGTTCTTGTTGACTTTGTTAATTTTAGGCTTTTAAACCCCTCTACAATTGGGACATGGATAATAATAAATTTCTGATCTATGTTATAATGTTGTTTCCTCATCTCAAACAGACCTGGACTTGTGTTTTGTTTCATTCGCACATGTTTAACACACAAACCCTGCATATTTAGGCCTTTTTCTAACTGAAAATACTCTGTTCCACCTTGTGATGTCATGAGAATACAGGAAGTGCTCCACTGTGTTTTTAAACTCTATACACCTTCACTAGAATCATTTGAATTATTTCAGCCCTGGAATAGGCAGTTTCTACAGAAGTAAAGGTAAAATGTAGCTGTTAATATGAAAACTACCACTGCACGACATCACAAGGTGGGACAGAGCATTTTGAGCTTTAGAGATGTAGAACGACATCACAAGGTGGGACAGAGCATTTTGAGCTTTAGAGATGTAGATAATCTAATAATAAAGGATTACTTAAATGCGTGTGAATGAAGCAAAACACAACTCCAGGTATGTTTTTGAGGTGGTAACAACATTATAACATGGCTGAAAGCTCACAAGAGTCAATATAAACAATAATATAGGACTTTTAATATATTGAACTTAAAATATTTCATTTACTTTGAGCATTATAACGACCTTACTGCTGTTGGCAATTATGATGTTTGACTACGTGCTTAGTTTCAAACCCAACTAACCAACTGCAGAACCAGTTGAAGAACTCCTCCAGTTGATCAGACCACTCTCCACTTGTATCATTGATATATAGATCATTTATATTTTGTATGCGTGATTTGTATACAAGAATATATTTAACCAAACTACAACAATTACTTAACTTTTCCACAATTATTATTTTCTTCCAAAAATCTTTCCTTCCTTTTTGCTAAACCAGTAGTGCCTTATATTTGCTGTCTTACTTTTTTCACTATTTCCATCTTTCTACTTCTAGCTTTAACGCAACAGCCTGGTCTAATAATAATAAAAATAACAATACTTCCACTTTATCAGATGGCTCACCTAGTCCCAGTGAAGACCCACTCCAATTCCATGTCCGGATCCCAGTCTCTTCAGGACCAGACCGGATCAGCTCTGAATGAGGGCGTCGGTGAACGGGGCTCCGCGAGACCCGAAATGCCGCGCCAGAACTCCGACCCCACCTCGGACACCCCCGCCGCCATGCCCGTACGGGACAGGGAGCGAGAACGGGAACGCGATCGGGATAGGACGGCCTGGCTCAGAGAGGAGGACATGCCACCCAAGGTCAGAGAACAGCTTCGTTAAGTGATTGATGTTTATTTGGTTACACTTTATAATAACTACACATTAATTAACCTTAATAATGAAAGACCTAATTATATAATGGACAAATAGTTAATTAACTGTTTATTAAGAATGATTCAGGCTTAGTTACTACTTAATTAAGGGGTTGGAGTTAGGGAGGCACCGATACAGCTTTTTCTGTTCCGATACCGATGTCAATACTGCCTGATATCGACCGATACTAGGGCAGAGATTGAAAATATAATTAATTTCCTTTAAACACAAACAGCATAAGGTAAAAAATTATCCAAATTATGTTTTGTAACTGTTATTTATCATTTTAAAAGAATAATTGTGCTATTACATCAATTTATTGACCAAAATGGGGTATCTACTGAACCGTTATCTTTGAACCGATATCCGATCCACCAAAATTTTCAGTATTGGCTCCCTTATATGACACCGGTATTATATCGGTGCATTCCTAGTTGGGGTAAGGAGTTAGAGTTGGGGTATTAATTAAGTAGTTACTAAACCTGAATCATTCTTAATAAACTATTTGATCATTATGAAGGAAATCTTTTTTCATTTTATTGATACTAACCATATCTACAATTGTGAGACTGGTTCCTAGCACTGATAATTTGCTGAATGTCTCTCCACACTCGTCACCCCTACTTCACATTACTTACAGTCCTTTCAAATAAAGCCTATGGGCCAAATAGTGTAATACTGATTTACTGTTAGTTTAATTGTGAGTGTTAGAGTGCTGCTTAGTGCTGCCATGTGTAGAATATTTGTGTAGTGTCGTGTGCTAAAGTTGTGTGTCTGTGTGCAGGTTCCTCAGAGGACCACCTCCATCTCTCCGGCGCTGGTCCGGAAGAACTCTCCTAATGGAGGAGTGGGATCTCGAGGAGGCTCTCAGCTCATACGGGCCAGGTACTCAGGCTTTTAACGGCACTTATCTTTGAAGGTTTAGCTCAAACTTTAAATAAACACTGACATTGTGTTATTTTTACTATTTGTTCTGTTGTTTAGTAACCCGGACCTCCGGCGATCAGAGCTGTCTTTAGACGCCATGTTACAGAGGACCTCCTCCAACTCCTCCTCCTCTTCCTCACCTTCATCTCAGGGAGGCTCAGCCGAGAGAAGAGGTACCAGATGACCACTGTTTCATAGAAAACAAAAAAAACACACACAAAATGACTCAAATTCTAAACAACAATATTTTAGTTTTTAGTTTATTCTAGTTTTGGTATTTGGTATTATTAGCTTAAAGAATTTTATTTTTTCACTTAGATGAATAGATTAGCTCTACTGGCAGATAATTTTGCTTATATAAAAAAAACAAAAAACGAAACTAATATTGAAACATCACCTAAAAAATAACTACTTATTCACATTACATTTATAAATGCTTTGTAGATATGCTTTATTTTAAAGTGTTACCCTCATTTTTTACCATTTGTTATCTTTGCAAGAAGAATTTACTCGAACTAAGATGTGCTAATAGACGCTATGCACACCAACACGCTAGCTAGCCCACTGTGTCTCAAAGCTAACAGTCACTTTTATTAAAATCGGAAAGCGTAAAATAAACAACCTATTAAAATTCAAATTAATTAAAATAAAAACTACCCAATTATTTTTATATGTAGAATAAGCTTGTGGTGGTGTTTTAACATTTATTATGCCTCAAAATTAGCATTAGCATTGAGACACAAACATCTCCCTTTCGAAACGTAGAAGAGTCCTCCGGTCAAGTATTCATTTTATTTGTTTAATTTTTAACATGTTGTCAGTGACATCCACCCGCAGCTCCCTGTTCACTGCCTGATCTTTAATTATTTACTATTTTAGCGTGACTCTGCACAAACCTCTTAGAAATACCATTGGACAGGAAGTAGTGACGCTAACAGCGAGGTTGTAATCCTGCTTGCAAACACTTACATTAACAAACAGAGAGACATAGGAAACCAGTCACCTCTCACACTGGGTCAGCTCACGCTTCAGAGGCCAGTATCAGTGACACAGTGACGGCATTCGTTCTGCTCTGATCCACCTGTCTCCTCCAGAGCGATAGAGAGGAGAGGAAATTAGTGAAGAAGATAGAGAGACGTGCGGAGGCAAGTGTCAAACATCAGGCCACGGAGAGATGCCAGATATGCCTGGGTCTACATCTGACAAGACCTCTGAGTGAGGGAGAGGAGGGAGACGGAGCAAGGCGGATAGGATCAAGTGATAAAAGTATAAAAATCACTATGGCAGGCAGCTCGGCAAGTCTTTATTTACATATTTTATACCAGAAAAGAAAGGTAACTGAGTACTTTAAAGCGCCCATATTACACTATTTTCTGATCTATGTTATAATGTTGTTTCCTCATCAAAAACAAACCTGGAGTTGTGTTTTGTTTCTTTCGCACATGTTTAACACACAAATCCGGCATATTGTGCATATTTAAGTTCTTCTCTCAAACGTAAAAAAAACTCTGTTCCACCTTGTGATGTCATGTTGTAATACAGGAAGTGCGCCACTGTGTTTTTAAACTCCATAGAACTTCACTAGAGTCATTTGGATGATTTCAGCTAAAAAGGTAACTACTGCTTCATGACATCACAAGGTAGAACAGAGCATTTTGAGCTTTGGAGATGTAGAGGGTTACTCAGACATGTGTGAGTGAAACAAAACGCAATTCCAGGTATGTTTTTGAGGAGGTAACAACATTATAACATGGTTTAAAGATCACGAGTCAAGTTTGAGTAATATAGGACGTTTAACACAATTTCTTTTTAAATAGAGTTACAAATTTGCCTTTGTTTAGTATTTTAGCTGGTATTGTATGTCGTTGGCCGTGCACTGTACTGAAACTATTTTAGTATATAAGTAATACAAACTGTAGATATTGGTACAGTAATTTAATTAATTCACTCCTCAGTCGTCACATTCTCTGGAGGTATATGTTATTACTGGAGTCATAACTGCCCTGGGGCTAACTTATAAAGCTGTGGCTGCCAATCCACACTAATTAGCTCTCAGACCACTAACAATTACACAACACATTCCTTCTTAGGCAGGGTGGATGAGATGCCTTGCCCAAGGACACATCAACAGCATGTACTGGTCAGAGGTGATCAGACTGTCAACCTTCCTTCCAAACATTATTAATTACTGTAGGTGTTTTGTGTTTTGCGTGTATAAATAACGTTTCTTTGTTCTGATAGGTCAAAGAAAGCAGGAAGGATCTCCTCCAGGAGCCAATCAGGAAGCCAAGCCGAAACCGGAGGAGGGGCGGGACTCGAGTCGACCCAGCAGACCAGCAGTAAGTACTTTTACACCTCGCAAACTCAAGTCTCCGTCCTCTTTTCTCTATTTTACATCTTTTACTCTGTCTCTCTCCTGTCCTCCCAGAGCTATAAGAAAGCCATAGATGAGGTCAGTGACAACCTTTGGAAATGCCTCTCACCAAGCTTCCACTTTTTCCTTGGTTTTTCCAAAAATATATATATTTTTTTCCTTTAAAAATCGTGGTTCTCAAACCTTCAAAAACAGAATCTTTAGAACATATTTATTTTCTGTGACTTTTAAAAATGACTTAAATGCATTTCTACATAAAATAACTGTTAAACTACTTCAAACCACCAGTAAACAAAGACTAAACTTGGTTGAACTAGGGGTTAACCAGCACTTAACCAACGACTTGATGACAGATTTACCACAAACTAAACAACTCCAGACTAAACCCGCAGTAAAACCAGGGGTGTAACAGTTTGAGAACCAGTGCCCTCAAACCCGGTCTCTTTTGTCCTTCCTTTTGAAACCAGTGCATGGGAGTTTCCATACACTTACCTGGGAGAGTGTATGCGAGTGCTTGTGCTAATCCATATGTTTACATGCATGTGGTTTGTCAAAGAGCCAAGCACAAATACCCGATCTGAACCTGTTTTTCTTCCTATTTCTTTGTCACGATTTCTTATCAGGAGGAGCTGGTAAGACCCCCGTGTACCACAACCATCTCCCCTTTGTAATCTGCATGATTTGGCCTGGGTACTGGCTATAAACAGGGATGATTGGTTAGTAGCCAAGTAGCATGGCAGTGGCTAATAGTCGCCAGAATGATCCCCATTAGAGGCCTTATTATCTCTGCATTTTCCTTCCAATGGCTTGTTTTTGCTGTATCAATATTTGAGAATAAAATTGCTGAACTGTCTCTATTTGCAAAGCAGAATAGATCAGCACTTTTGTTCTCGATACCAAGCAGGGTTTGTATGACTGCAAAATGTCTCCTAATTTTGTCCTACGCCTGGTTAATACAGTCTTACAAATACATATCGTACAGTCTCTTAAATAACCTTTTTGTTGTTTATTTTTTGTCTTGCTTTCCATAGGATCTAAGTGCACTGGCGAAGGAACTGCGGGAGTTGAGAGTCGAAGAGGGCACCAGGCCTCCTGTCAAAGTATGTGTTCTTTTTACAATTCAAGTATAAATTGATAATAAACCACACATTTATTACTGTTGGCTATGGGCATGAACAAATCCAACGGACCTAGTTGTAGGAGGAAGAACTTGAAGCAACGCTGTGGAACTTTGTGGAGATGGCATGTTACTTGCATGATTTTATGGAAGCGGAAAGTTAAAACCATACTGTAATCATGTAAGAGCCAATAAAAGTCGTTTAGAGTCGAGAGACAGTAAAAACATCCAAAACTTGTCTAAGACTTGTCTAAAAAGTTGCGCGGTAGGGCTTTACAATTACAGAGACAATCCAATGTTGTTAATCGTAGTAGAGTAAGGCAGTCTGCATTCATAAAACCGTACATTCAATTGTTTGCGAAGCTGTGGTCAACACAATAAGTGACTCTAGTAAAATTTCAATTGACAAAGAGCTCACCGGGACCAGAAGCTATCAACTGTCTATGTTTGCACTATTCAAATTGAAACAGAAATCTAATCTATCTGCTAATCCTAACATCAACAGTTCATTTGACCTGTGCTTCCTGTGTACTCTGAAGGTGACAGACTACTCGTCCTCCAGTGAAGACTCGGAGAGCAGCGACGAAGACGGCGAGACGGTCGGCCATGACGGGACTGTTGCCGTTAGCGACATACCCCGAATCATGTGGGTTTTCCTCCCTGGGCTTTTCCTGTTTCCTCTCCCCGGGACACCTTTCCATCTAGACCTGTCAGTTTGCATTAGTGTGCGTGCGGCTGCTGGAGGCACAGTGCCAGTCTATTGTCTGAGAACATGTGGTAGAATTTTTTTTGTAGATGGCAGAGGTAGATTTAGTTGTTTTGTGGAATTAAAAATATGCTCTTAAGTCACCAATATCTGAAATGGGGTCATCACAACATTACTGAAAGCCTATATTTTAAAACTGAGCTGGAGGACAGGTCAGAATTCAATGGTGGAATTAGCTGTAAAAATGTCAAGACTGGAAATTTGTTGGCTTGGTTTATTGTTGCTGTGTAATTACTGGGCCTATTCACATAAAACAAGGGCCGGCAAAGAGTTCAAGGTATTCTCTGTCAGTATCAGCAAACAAAAGTGGTATTTTTTCTGCAATAGCTTCAGAAAGTGGTGCCATTGTTCAACCCCAATAGTCTCATTGTTGTTATTTCAAAGGACTTTACGCCTTAATAATCCCAATCCCAAACAAATGTTGATAAGGTTCAACATTTGTGGATTGTAATTTTGGATATTTCTATTTCTTCTTCACAACATATTGGGCGTTTGGAGCGTTTGCCCACTGATCCAAAGGTTGGCGGTTCGAATCCTGCTCTCGACATAAACATCGTCAGTTGAGCTTCAGATCCATTGACCCGCAGGTTGGCGGAGCATTTCCAGCTACCACAGATGAATGCTGTCGTTGTGTCCTTGGGCAAGACACTTAACCCACCGTGCCCCCAGTGTGACCATTTATTAAACTGTCACAGTTTTGGGTATAAGACGACCTCTCTACCACTTGTTCCACTGCCCCCTTAGCGTATTTCTGATGGAGCCTTGTCTTTTGTGGACTTGCTTGCGTAACTGTAGTTGTGTGTTTTAGGCCGGCTGTGAAGAGCAGCGGTGAGTCTCGCGGTGGCATGACGGAGGACGCCCTCGGAGACGCCTACAACAGCTCCAAGGACAGCACTCTGGTGATGAGAGAGGTGAGGACTGGGTCGAGGTTTCCTGTTCAAGCCCTAACTAGTGCAGGTGTAATTATTTTGTAGTGGTACCCATACTTGTAATCAGTAAACTTAACACAATTATGCAGTTATCACATTTAAATATTTGATTTGTAATAACGGTTTTAAGTAAAGCAAATTTATAGAAACTGATTTCTTGAGATTAAAGGGCCCATATTAGGCTATTTTCTGATCTATGTTATACTGTTGTTTTCCTCATCACAAACAGACCTGGAGTTGTGTTTTGTTTCATTCACACATGTTTAACACACAAACCCTGTATATTTAGGCTGAGCTCTTCTCTCAAACTGAAAACACTCTGTTCCACCTTGTGATGTCATGTGTTAATACAGGAAGTGCTCCACTGTGTTTTTAAACTCTATATACCTTCAGTAGAATCATTTGAATGATTTCAGCCCTAGATTTGCCAATTTCTACTGAACTAAAGGTAAAAGGAGCTGTTAACTTGAAAACTACCACTACATGACATCAAGGTGGGACAGAGTATTTTGAGATTTGGAAATGTAGACAGAGTAATAATAAAGGTTTACTCAATGTGAGAATGAAACAAACCACAACTCCAGGTATGTTTTTGAGGAGGTAACAACATTATAAAATGGCTCAAAGCTCACAGGATTTTGCATAGGCTAATATAGGACTTTTTAAATGTATTTTTGATTAGATTTTTTGTTTTGCAATTTAAAACTTTTGTGTTGGAGTATGATGTATTGCATATATAATCAAATGAAAGGCATTTGAATGCAGTTTTTGTCCTATTTTATATTTATTTCATTATCTCATTCCCATTTTCTATAGGCGGAGGAGAGGAGGAGAGGAGCCCACACAGAGAGTAATGGTTTTGGAAATCACAGTAACCATGGTAACCTCCCTGACCTGGTGCAGCAGAGTAACTCCCCATCGGCCACGCCAACCAACGCCCTGCAAGAACTGGGGGACATGGCAGAGGTTGGAAACTTTTGCGCTTACAATTGCGATAGAACTGGACAACTTAAACCACAATCATTAAATTATTAACAACACTGAAGTTCTTAAAAAAGCCACTGGTCTCCTCAAAATGTTTCTGTCTCCTCACTCCTTTTAGTTTGGTTTGAGTGGATCCAAATCCTCTTTTACCCCGTTTGTCGACCCTCGCGTTTATCAGACCTCCCCCACTGATGGTGACAGTGATTCTGCAGCTGGTAAGACTGGATTTATACACAGAAATTATATATTGAAATATTTTAGATATTAAATCTTGTTTGGGTAAAGTGTCTTGCCTAAGGACACAACAAAAGTATGCACTAGAGCCACCCCACTTGGATATTAGCTTGTAAAAAAACATGATGACAGTTTTAAAAAGCATCGTTCTGCCATATTGGTATACCTCATGTTTACCTATGACGTAATTATATTTTTAACGTCTTTCTCTTTAGCCATGTTTGCTAACGAGTTACTGAGACAAGAACAAGCCAGACTCAACGAAGCCAGGAAGATCTCTGTCGTCAACGTCAACCCGACCAATATCCGACCTCACAGCGACACGCCCGAAATCCGCAAGTACAAGAAGCGCTTCAACTCGGAGATCCTGTGTGCTGCATTATGGGGTATAGTAGTAATATAATAAATAAAAAATATCTTCTTTTCAAATGTAGCGTCTTGTATAAGTTATTTTTGGGGTGTTTTAGGAGTGAATCTGCTCGTGGGGACGGAGAACGGTTTGATGCTGCTGGATCGGAGTGGACAAGGGAAGGTGTACAATCTGATCACTAGGAGGCGCTTTCTTCAAATGGATGTGTTAGAAGGCCTCAATGTCCTTGTCACTATATCTGGTGAGTCCCAAAGCATAATAACAATATAATCGTTTTAATGGATCAGCCAGAATATTTTGACCTATTACAGTGGTGGGTGAAATACTCAATTTTGTTAACCAAGTAAAAGAAAAAGTATCACATGAAAAAATCTAGTAAGTAAAAGGATTTAAGTACCCGTTTAAAATGTACTTAAAGAGTAAAAATTAAAAGTATTTCACACAAGTGTTGTTAATTTGTTGATTCGAAAATGATACATATTTTGGTCAACAGTAGCAATATGAATCAATTTCTTCATTTTTCTTATGAATTTTGAGTATTTATTTTTGTTTGCTCAAGGCCGAAGCTTGAACTCGAAAACTTTAACCAAGATGTTACTACGAACATGGTAAAAATAACCTCCTAATCATATGAAAAGTACTTTTTACTTTTCAGTCCAGTTCAAAAATGTAGTGGAGCAGAAAGTACAGATACCTGCTCTCAAATGTAGTGAAGTAAAAGTAAAAAGTATCCACTGTAAAATGTACTTAAGTAAAGTACAGATACCTAAAAATTCTACTTAAGTACAGTACTCTACTACTTGCACTTCATTACCTTCCACCATTGGTCTATTATTTGTTGTATCTAATGACCCACTAACTGTCTGTGTTCACTCAACATCACAATATCTTAAGAGCATAGTTTAAAATTAAGGTGGAAAGTAGGTCAGAAATATATGGTAGATTATATTATACTGTAAATATGGAAAAACGCTACATGTTTTGTTCTGGTTTATGTTTAAAAACTGGGCCTATGCACATGAATGTAATTATTTTCAAATTATAGTACAAAAAGTGGAAACAGACATAATCGTTTTCAGTTGAAGATTTTAAACAGTGATAAATACGGATGTGTGGATTTTGTGTTTTTGATATTGGTTGCACTTTGCTTGTTCTTATTCTTGCTCATTCCTCCTGCTTTTATCCTCTGTATCTAGTGTAAAGCTGCTCTTATTTTGATATTTCCTTTATTTGTCAGTAGTGTCTGTGTAATCGTCCAGGTATGATCCATAGCAAAATGAACATTCACTGTCTCAAAGCTAATGCTAACTTTTATTAAAAGCATAAAATATAAAATAAACAACCTTTAAATTTAAAATCAATTAAAGTAAAGACTACCTGGTTGTTTTTAAATGTCGAATACTTCAGTTTGTGTTGTTTTAATATTTATTTATGCCTCAAAATTGCATTAGCGTTTAGCATGGAGACACAAACTCTCTTTCTAAACAAAGAAGTGTCCTCCGGTGAAGTACCCAATTTTTTTTGTGTGTAGTTTTTAACAGTGACATCCACCCGCAGCTCCCTGTCGACTCCCTGATCTTTAATTATTTATTCATTTTAGCGTGACTCTGCAAAAACCTCATAGAGATTTAACAGGACAGGAAGTAGTGACGCTAACAGTGAGGTTGCCGGGCGCTGGTTGTTGTGCACAGAGCCTTTTCTATCAACTGGACAAAAGTTTTAGAGTGAAGACGTTTGCTGCTCATCCAAACCGCATCTTCAGTTCTTCAGTTTTTCTTTTGCCTTTTGTCAGTAGCGTTAATATTATGCCTAATGTATACACATGTTTCTGCATGTTACACTAATAATAATAATTTAAGCTTCTCTGTTCCAGGGAAAAAGAACAAGTTGCGTGTCTACTATCTGTCCTGGCTGAGGAACAGAATATTGCACAATGATCCAGAAGTGGAGAAGAAGCAGGGATGGGTCACTGTGGGAGAACTGGAGGGATGTGTTCATTATAAAGTTGGTAAGTACCATTTGAACCATTCGAGTTAACAGGATTTTGATCACAACATTCTATAGTCCAATAACATTTAACACAGATGGGGGGCAGCTAAAATGAATGTTGTTAAAATGCAGATTTTTGTTCTAACACACTGGGTTCTTGGGCCTAGTCATTAATAGAAATGATCAGGGTCAACATTTGTGCATTTACATTTTGGATATTTCATGGCAAAGTACAATGTAATCTACCAATTAATATATTTTTATGTATTTTGTTTTAATTTGAATAATAAAACAATGTTGCTGCTAATCTAAAATCTGTATGTCTTTCTCAAAACCAGTGAAATATGAGAGAATCAAGTTCCTGGTTATTGCTTTGAAGAACTCTGTGGAAATCTACGCTTGGGCGCCCAAACCATACCACAAGTTTATGGCCTTTAAGGTGTATATTTCAGTACATTCTATATTAATGTTACTAATACGTGAACTTAAACTCATGTCTGTTGTTCCCTTATGATGGTTTTTAGTCCTTTGCCGAGCTGCAGCATCGCCCCCTGCTGGTTGACCTCACAGTGGAGGAGGGTCAAAGGTTAAAGGTCATCTATGGTTCCACTGTTGGTTTCCACGTGATTGATGTGGACTCGGGCAACCCCTATGACATCTACATCCCCTCACATGTAAGTGCAGGACTCCTGTGTGCAGAGGACCAAGGGATTTGTCCAATGACTTATCGCCGTGCAGTATATTTGGTAGCGTTGTATGAGTGTAACAACATACAAACCGATTCCTAACCAGATGTGGCACAAATACAATCAATACCCATTTATCTTTGAAGGTAGTGTGATTATTAGAGCATTAAAGGTCCTGTATTACACAAAATTGACTCTTTTGAGCTTTTATCCGTGTTATAATCCTGTTACCTCTTCAAAAACGTACGTGGGGTTGTGTTTTGTTTCATTCACACATGTTTGAGTA
>JACM01058843.1:0-11686 GCA_000787095.1 Periophthalmodon schlosseri | reverse complement strand
ATAATAATAATAATACAAATAAAAATACAAATAAAAATAAAATAATTAATTTACTCTATCCATGAAAAAATAAATACATAAAAATAACAGAATAAAGCGGTTTATGTTTTATAGCTACTTTTGTTAACATTTAGTGTAGAATAAATAAGTAAATGTTTCTAATTGTGTGTCATGGTGCGCTCCTCCTACATATGGCAGCTCTCAGGTCAGTTATTGGCAGCTGTGCTCAGAGCCCACTCCAAGTCTTAAACACAGTCTTTTAAAATTAAAAATATGAACAATGGTGACAGATGGAGACAAAGGAAGAATAAAGTTTGTTCTGGTGGCGCGCTGCCAAAAGACGATCCCTCGCTACCTTACAGCGCTTAGTGCTCAGATGCTGGTGGACATTGGCAAATACAGAACTCCGAATGTGTGTAAAGGAAGAGCTCGTTCACAAAAATCTTGGAGCACTCAAAGATAAACAAATGCTCTGTTTATATATTTATTATGTAGTTATTCGGACTTCGGCTGGGCATTAAAAGCACTGTAAAAACATAGAAAGTGTATCTTTTAAAGGTTAAATATGATCTTATATTATAAAATTGACTTTTAACCATATTAATTATAGTTATTAGTAAAGCGGCTGTATCTGCTTTTGTCTTGCTCCATATCGTACAAGCAGCTCTCGAGGTCAAAATGAGACTTCTGCATCAAATTATAAAGTAACACTGGTCTGTCAGCCAGCGGTGGAAGGTAACAAAGTAAAAGTAGTAAAGTGCTGTACTTAAGTAGAATTTTTAGGTATCTGTACTTTACTTAAGTACGTTTTACAGTGGATAATTTTTACTTTTACTTCAGTACATTTGAGAGCAGTATCGTACTTTCTATAAGTAGAATTTTTAGGTATCTGTACTTTACTTAAGTACGTTTTACAGTGGATACTTTTTACTTTTACTTCAGTACATTTGAGAGCAGTATCTGTACTTTCTACTCCACTACATTTTTTCACTGAACTGAAAAGTAAAAAGTACTTTTCATATTATTTGAGGGGTTATTTTTACCATGTTCGTGGTAACAGCCTGACTAAAGTTTTCGAGTTCAAGCTTCAGCTTTGAGCAAACAAAAATAAACACATAGAATTCATAAGAAAAATGAACTGATTTGTATTGTCACTGTCGACCAAAATATGTCTCACTCTCTCACAAATTAACAACACTTGAAATATTGATTTACTACTTTTACTTTTTACTCTAAAAGTACATTTTTAAGTGGGTACTTTTATTTAAGTAGATGTTTTCATGTGATATTTTTACTTTAACTTGAGTAACTTTTTGTTTCTGTATCTGTACTTTTACTTAAGTAACAAAATCCAGTACTTCATCCACCCCTGCTGTTAGCATGCTAGTTGCTGTTAGCATTACTCCGCTCTGGCCTCCGACAGTTGGGAAAAGCGCTTATAAACTCATTGTGGTGAATAGTTAGGATGCTACGAATGCGTTAGGAAAAGTGAGGAATAACTTTGGACTGCTACAAAATGTTTGAAATGAACTAGTTCTGTTTTTCAGGCATGTCTGAGTAATTTTTATGGTCCTACGTTCGAGGATCTAAAAATTCCCTTTTCCCAGAAATCAATGGTCCTGCTTCTATTATTGGTTCAGATAAAAATGCGTTTTAAAGTTGATTAAATGTAAAATATTTTCTTTAGATCATATCAGAAAAGAAAACATAGTATGGCTTCTTTAAATGATATATTTCTTCTCATTTTGTTACTGCACAAATTTCAAAGTGCGTCTCTGGTAAAGTCGGTGGATTGCAGTTCTCAACTATAACCTTTATTTGATCATGTTATATATTTCATCTGTTTAGTCTGACCTGAAAACCTGACAGAAAGCCGCCAAATCTTCACCTCTTCTGTAAATAGCTCAACCCGGTGACCTATTTATTAATATCCAGTGATTCACAAATCAAACGGAGCTTACGTTGATGCCCCCTTTGGCAGAGCGCGCGGTGTTACGGAGGTGGACAGGACCTGTGAAGGAGCCAGTGACGACAGCCCCGCTCTGAATCACATTTGGTCTCATTTCACAACGCGGTTTGAAGCGCTTAAGCCGTACTAATTGTTCACGGTATAATTTAAACGACAGGTGGCTCGTTTCTTATTAGTCTGTATCTTACACTGCAAAAAAAACCACATCTTCACTGGTTAGTTGCTGTGGTTATGTCAGAATGTCCACACTGTTCTCTACTTTGGGCACTATGTAGGAGTCACGCCTTTTTTAAGTGGCGTCCGAATTGAGCTCAACTCAAAATTTCCCACAGTGCACCTTGAAAAGTAGTGAACATCAGTAGTCACTCGACCGGTGTAGTGATTCTACCTGAACTTGTCCCAAAAACTATGATTTCTCACGCCACTGTTAATTAATTCTGCTGGAAAACCACATTCCCAAGTTTACAACCCCTACAAAAGGATTAGAATTAACAGGACGCTTTTGCTCCTATCTTTACCACGTAACCACTACACCGGTCAATATAGACCACAATGCATTGCAAGAGTCGGAAAAACAACAGCGCGGCGACAGGTCTTTCACTGGACACAACACGACTGAATGAAGCGCTGGTTTATCGCACCGTTGATCCTGATTATGACTAAAACACTCTTAAATAAACCGTTGCTGTGTTAGCCGTTTACCTTCGCTCGAGCTGTTAAAAGAGCGATAATTTCCACATCTCAGATAAAAAATGAATTTGTTTTCTTACTCTTCTTTACTTTTCAAAGGCCCTGTAAGTCTTATGATTTTACTTAACTGGCATTTTTGTTATAGTTTCCTCATCAAAAACGTTGTGTTGTGTTTTGTTTTATTCTCTCAGGTTGGCGTAATACGGCATATTGGCTTTTTCTATCTCCAGAACTAAAAACCGTGGCTGGTAATCGAACAAGTGCTCCTCTATGTTTTTAAAGTCGTTCAAATGACTCTTTCTCTGCTCATTTCTGTGCACAATTTGCCACACCATACCGTTATATTTAGTTGTATTTTTACTTGTTACACAACGTATATCAACCGTTCCCAAGGTATAAGCTAGAGATAGACTGTTATATCGATTGGCAGATATATTGGGTCGATATTTGGACTTTTTAGTGTCTTGGCTTTCGATTCGATCTCCGGCACAGGCCGATATTTTGTTTTGGTCGATCTGCTGCCTAAAAAATACACACAAATACACATTTAAATGACATAATTTGGGGAAAATAATCAAAATTGGCCCAACATATCGGCCCAGAAATATCGGCAGAGCTTATCCATCAGTTGCTCTGTATTCTAATATAAACAAGTTTTTTTTAAAGCTGCACTATGTAACTTTTCTGGTGGGGGCGTCCACTACCTGCTCGTTTCCTCGCCGATGTTATTGCTTCGCCTGGAATGTTCCACAGTATGGCCTGAAACGTATCTACGTATTACACATTTATCGAAATACAGTTTTTGTAGTACTGAAAACTACCGTAAAAACGCACCTTCATATTGTGAGTAGGGTCCCCTGTCCACAGACCCGACCCGTAACTCGACCCGGTGGCGTCTCGTCTTGGTCCGCTCGCGTCTGATGAAAGGTAAGTTTAACGCCAGACTGAGGAACGTAAAGCGTTAACGTGAGGTGGCAGAAAAGTTACGCAGTGCGCTTTTCTCACGTTTCTCTTTTTTTTTGCAGTGTAATGATGCCATCTAAAGCTAAACTGGCACTGGGGGGGTGTGGGTGCCCCGTATCGTAACACACGTTGTACAAAGTGGGGGTTGCTCTGTCTGCGGGCGTCAGCGGGTGATGGAGATATTTCCGCACATATGGCAGATCAGCTCAGGCAGAAGCTGGAATCGCTCCCCTGTTTTTTTTGTTTTGTTTTTGGTTTTTTTTACACGGCCCCATTCAGACCGGCCTAAACATAGAGCCGCCGACGCTGTGTACCTGCGACTACAGGGCGGCACTAATGCTCCCCGCTCTCGGGCTCGTACGGGGCCAACTCAAACACTGCAAAAATGTGGGAAAAGTTTAAATTACAACTTTCGTTTTTGTAGTTCTGACTAGTTTGAATGCGTTTAGATTTTGTTGATTTGACAAAGTTCCAAATATTGAATTCTTACTGCAAACCTGCACCTGTCTGTCTTGAAATAGTCCTACATAAAAAAATATATATTAGGGTAGGTTTGCTCTTACAACTTTCCTACATCTTGTTTTATATTTACTCGACTCACAGAAATCATAATGGAAAAGTTACACTAGTTACACAACATAGACCAACTATTCTCAAGGTATAAACACGTTTTTTTAAAGGTGCGCTTTCCTGGTGGGGGTGTCCACTACCTGCTCGTCTCCTTGGCGATGTGGAAAGTTCCTCAGTGTGGCCTTAAATGTATTGACCATGATGATGATATCGACCATAAAAAAAAATAAAAAACGATTGTAGTGCAGGTTTGATTTGATTTTAATTTTACAACTTTGTATTTCCGGATATGAGATTTCAGAGCCTATTAATCATTAACCTAGAAATATCTATCGAACTCAAAATAGCAAAAACTACCAATAATGTAGTTAATAACGTTTATTGTAAAGTTGTAGTTGCGCAATGTAACCACTAGTTGTCGCCATAAACAACAGGTATTTATTTCAACATTGATTTCTGCCTGACCAGCTTAGCAAAATAGCCCCACAAACTCAGTAGTAGCTCACAGTAGCCTAAAATACTATGCGTGTTTTTTGTTATAACTTTGCCTGGATGTTCCACAGTAAAGCATTAAACATATCCATCTGCGTTTATTCAATTCAGGGATTTAACTGCTTCGAAAATCACCTCTCCCTAGATCTGACCTGTAACTCAGCCCTGTGGCGTCACCCGCTTCTTGCCTCCGTGGGGGTAGGTCTGTTTAATGCCATACTGTGGAACATTCCAGTCAACGCAGTAACATCTCCGTGGAGACAAGCAGGTGACGTATACGTGCTTTTTTATGTTTCGTTTACGAAGGAAAAATATATATCGGTTGTGTTAGATTTTTGTTTTTATTTGAATGTAATTAAAATGTACATTCCACTCCGCAGATTTTCGAATTGTATAAAAAAACAAAAACAATTTAGTTCAAGTCAAGATTCACATTCGCAATTCAAGCTGTTTCACCCTTCGTTTAATGTTGTTGTTTAATGCCATACTGTGAAACATTCCAGTTAACGCAGTAACATCTCCATGGAGACGAGCAGCCGTGAAAGTTACGTAGTGTATCTTAAAGATCTTCATTTACACCTAACTTAGATGCTTTTTTATGGTTTGTTTATCAAGAAAAAAAATATAAACAGCAAAAGAATCAATTCAAGTCGAAATTACTCAAAACGAGATTCACATTCGCGATCCGAGCTATTTTAACTTGTTTTTCCTTTTTTTACAGTGAACCAAAACTACACACGCTAACGACTTCACCCTTCCCTCTCCTTCTAATCTTAGTTCCCCCTCATCTGCCAAATTAAACACTTCATTTTCACCTGCGCGGATTAAAAGTATCAGAACTTATTAAGGTGCGATAGCGTTGGCGCCGGGTTGCGGCAGCGTTTTTTTTTTGGCTGGGAGTCAGGGAGCGTGGCCGGGGGGCTCCGCGGTGGTCTCCTCTGATAATCAGCAGCCCTCAGCCCCGTTTAATCACACCGTTAGCTTTCGCACGCTGCTAATGCTAACCGCGCTAAAGATGCTAAAGACGGGGATTAGAAAGTGGTACTCGGTAAATATAGGCTGGTGCGGCGCGCGACGTGCCGGAGCGAAAGGACCGAAAGGGGGTTGGCACAAATGGCACTATACCGTTTAACGCTCAGACTTGGCAAAATCTGTAATTTGTTGTATCGTTTTGCGAAACTGGCTCACTGGCTGCAGTTGCGTGCGCGCTCCAAATCAGATTATTGTCAGATTTTTGGAGTTATAAGATTATTAAAATGAAACGTAAACTGTAAAACATTTGTATTTCTTTCTGATTTTGTGGTTTACAGATAGAAGTCCAGAAATGTTAACGTAGCCAGTGATATATATGTTGTTGTTGTTTTTGTTTGTATGTTTTTTTTTCTTTCAGTTATATCAGTATCAGTAAAATATTATAGTCGTTTATGTATTTATTTACGCGTCTTTATTTGTACAGGGAGAGCCCACTGAAACGCTGCTTTTCACCGGCGCCCTGTTCAAATAAAAAAAATACAAACAAAATAACAAAACAAATCAGCGTATAAGTCCGTTTAAAACATTGAAAACAGAAGCAGGTGTGAGTATAAATGTTTATCACCAGATTATTAAAGTGCATTTGTGGCACCAAAGTATCTAGTTTTGCATGTCCTTGAAATACGTTCCATTTTTGGGAAGCAAAATAACCAAAAGTTTAAAGTGTATTTTTATATATGTCACTGTGTTTAAATGCATGACCTAGATGATAAGATTTTAATTTTATTTATTTTAAGTTACACAAATTTCTATGTATTTCTATAATCAGTTTACATTTTTGTATTAATTAAATCATTGATTCTACTCATTTCCGATTCAGACGCCATCGTATTCATCATATTCGTTTCCTTGTTACTGTCACAACAAAAACGTCACAAAACAAAAAAGAAACGAGCTATTTTTAAAAATGATTAAAGCAAAATTAGGATTCAGTGATGATTTGTGTGCTCCAGAAATGAAATTCTATTTAAAGCATCTTTGATTTGATTGCCAAAATCCGAGCGCGTTCCATACGATTACATTGTTTTTCACACTTCAAATTTACAATAACATGATAATTAGCTCACGAGTGCCTCTGCCTCCACCGCAGCGCACGTCGAACAGCAAAAGTCTAACAATAGTTCTTTCTTGGTTTAGACAATAAATACATTCATTACATACGCTTCAGTCAGATTTGAGCGAAAATCGTCTAAAAATAAATCTCGTCCAAACTGCAAAATCGCAAAAAGTTGTTTCCCCTTTGGCAATTCTTTAAATCATTTCCGGAGCATTTAATCTTACACGTTATGAAGTTGGGGATTGGTTGTAGCCCCGTGTGACGCCAGAGAAATTGCAATTATTAAATCAGAACTTTACGAATATATGTCATTATTATTATTATTATTATTTTTGGATTTTATTATTAACAAGTGACATCAGCTTTAACAATAGTGAGTAGTAACTTTCTAAAGACGCTGGCCTTTTAACGCTATGATCCCACTGAAATAAACTACAAAACTAGCTTATTCTGATTAAATATAATACTGAAAATTTGCTTTTAAATGAAATCGATAAGGCTCAGTTCCTTGTCTCTCGTCCGCGTGTAGATAAATGTTATTTAAGACGCTCGGCTGGAGTCTTTCTAATCCGTGCACTTCAGCCTGTACGACATGTTTGCATTGTCCAAACTTCATTATATGTCTGATACACTGGTCCCATTCACGCCCGTGCAAACATATTTTTTCACTCCGCACACACACACACACACACACACACACACACACACACACACACACACACGCACACGAGCAGCATTAGGTATCCAACAGTGACATCTGCAGTTGAAATCGCGAAGCTGAAACGAGGAGAACAGTGAAATACTTCTGAATTACACTGAGTATCTACGCGTGGGTATATATGATGACAAATCAGGGCCCAGTTGCCGTAGCGATTAGCAAAATACGATGTATTTTGAACGGGCGGGAAGTCCTCAAAGTGTCGCGTGATTGGAAGTTGCACAGTTATTTCTGGTATCTGCGTGTAGTTATAGCCGCAGTTTGTATTTATACGTATAGATTTCAGCGTTAAATTGTGTGAATATATCTGTGCAAATTTGGTTTTACGATTCTTAATGCCTTTTCGTTCTATAGTTTCTTCACTTATTATATCGTGTGTAGGATATAGTGATGCACTGGCAGTATTTAAGCTCAGTTTTCTGCCTTTACAGCCCCACCCCATAACTGAAAACTGGATCTAACCTAACCGTACATTTGCTTATAGTGTTAAACTCTATAGACGTCATGAGGATTTTCCACATTTGCAAATAAACCCAGTTCGTAATTAATATTGGAACTTAAAACGATGATGAATGAGGTAAAGATTTTTTTTAAATATTTGACTTGAATGCCAAATTTAAATCAACTTTAAGCCCGTTCTACTGTAAAAAAAGACAGTTTATTTCCTCTGGTTTAAAACTCCGATTGTGAAAAACACAGTGGCGTTTTTGCATATCCCTCAGTGCTGCTCTGCCTGGAGCCCTCCCTGTTCTCTCCGCATACGTCGCGGTTGCATTTTCTGTTGAAACGCCCGTCGTTTGAAGTTCGATCCATAGATAAATCTTTGGAGGATACCGCAGTACTCCAGTTTATCTGTCAGATGTAAGAAAAAAAACAAAAAAACAGCGTGCAATTTTATATATGTTACTTTTCTATGGGCAAAGGCAGTTCTAGACCCCAGTCTGAACCCTGCACTTGCAACTATCAAGAAATATTCGCAAAACATCCCTCCAAAAAGTACTGCAGTTGCATGTATTTGTACAGTAAGCAGCAGTTCGTGTGCTTTCCATAGACTTGTTAACACGTTACGTAGATGTCACCAACTTTATACATCCACGTGGTGCTTCGGGTTGCGATTATAATTAACGAAAATGAATGTGCATTCCTAATTAAATGTGTATACGTTAAATAAACAGCGTCAAATGTCTTAATGCTTTTTTTACTGCATAATTTTATCACAGTGTGGGGCAGTGCTCAGTGTTTATGAGCTGCAGACAACAGCAGACGACTTGTGCGGTGAATGTTTTGCGAAATAAAAACGTGAAATTTCAATTGTTGTAATATTTCTGCAGATTGAATAAATTTTGGTCGTTAAAAGTTCAAATTTGCCCAAAAATATTCACTCCCACGTGTTTTTACAGCATTCACGTGCATTATAAAGCTCACACCACGACGTGACATAGAAAACGGACGTCGCTATAGGTGAAATTTGAAAGGAGTTAAGACGTGTTTTGAACTGTTGCTGATATTGTCAAAAATCGTCAAAAAAGCTTAAAATATACAACGGAAATTGAATTCGCATTTGTTAAGGATGTTGTTCAGAATGTACGTGCATCTGAAGCCCTAAACAAACACAAAAAGTACCACGGAAATAACATGATTCGTGCGTTATTTGGAAATACATGAAATTGCCAAAACTTAAAAAATGGTTTAAAACTGTATCAAAGTGTCTCCCTCAAAATCCCAAGCAAAACATTTTCAATTTTCAATATTTATACTCGTTAGAAACCCCGTACAACCCCACGTGACAACGCCTCACTTAGATATAACCTCGTCACGATTTCTGCTTATTTTAAAAGTACGTAAAAAGAAACGGGTGAATCGTATGTTTTTCTGTTTAAAAGTAATTTTATCTCAAAATCCCAAGCGAGTTATAAATTGTTCAAAACCTAAACGCACTGGAAACGCTAATAGTCCCATTAAAATAACTGTATACCTGATTTGTGCGTTATTTGAAAGCGCGTAATATGTTCATCGAGATGCAGAAAAAAACAAAAAGAAGAAGTTTGCCCACCTCCAAATTTAAGACCCCGCTTTCTTCAACAAGCCTCAACAATACGACTTGGAAAAAAAAAAGCTCCAGAGTACGGCATTCTCGCAGTACTTGAAAGTGTCGTCTGAGTTGTCATTTACATATATTAGCATATAAAGTAATTGGCGCAGATGCCCAGGAAGGCGCCGCAAACACATTAATTGTCATGGAGCATTGGCGGTGACATAGTTAAAAATGAGCAGCTTTTAAGACACCAATTATCAGAGAATTTCTAAAGTAACCTTATTTTTTTTTCATCGTTCCGCGCAGACCGCCGCGATACGCATACGACCGGCATCCTAAACGTATAAATATTGTAAATAGATGTCTGTTGTCTTTCAAGTTTTAGCTTTGAAATCGGGTGGTAGCGAAAGGAGCCTTTGTTTAGCCTGCGCCGGGGAAGAAACGCAACGCTCTCTCTCTCTCTCACACACACACACACACACACGTATACACGGCTTTGCGAGAACACATAATGAATTTTCACAGATAGAACTAAGAATGCCTCTGCCGGGGTTTCCATATGCCGCCGTAGCCTCGTTCACGCCTTTTTGCGTCTGTACGTGTGACTCCGCTGCTCCGGTTTGAAAATGGGTCCAAATGCCAAAGATGCGAGTGTCATATTTGAAAACGCATTCACTCATCGATCCTTGGCGTTTGACCTGTTAAGCATCTTTCAGTTTTAAATATTTGTGTTTTTTTTCGGTTAACTTCGAAGATTTCCTGACCCCAAGAACCAGCTAGTGTAGTCCACAACTATAATGTGTGCCTGAATTATAATAACAAGGAAACTGCTTGATATTTGATACCGATTTCAATACCGCGGTGATAATAAATACATCTTTTTAGACAATAAAATGTAGTTTTCAACACAAAAGACCATGTTAAGCCTTTACAGGATTGGTCAAATTTCATCTTATTAGATTTTTTCAGTATTCGTAAGTATTTGCAAGGAGTTTTTTTGACCCCTAGACTCAAATAACTTAGAGAGATTTCAGTTTTGAGCAACTGGAATCAACAACTGGTCTGGTTCCTTCATATGTACGTTTACTAAAACAATAAGAACACATTCATTTACCAACCTGTTAGTGCATTGTTGTTGTTGTTGTTGTTGTTGTTTTATGAGTTTATTACATGGACGTGTTCAGAATATGTTGATAAGATCTTAAACGTGTAAATATGCCGCTCGTACAGTTGTCTCGTGCTGCCCTCTTGCTGTTTAACTCACTCACTCCACTGACAGCTCATTTGAATGTGATTCAGTGCCATTCGTTTTCATGAAGCGGCATATTCCACTATGTTGTACAAAAATAAATACAATATAATAAAAAGAAGATATGAAAATAGAATTAAAAAGGAGCAAAAAAAAAGTTCTTGTACTAATTCATGCATTTTTAATAAACCACAGACGTAAGATTGGTCTTTTTTTTTAGCTTTCTTCCATGTTTTAACGTCGTTCCTTCATCAAAAACACGCCTGAAGAGGTTTTAAATGTCATCCACGCATGTTTGAGTAATCTAGCGATCTGTCCCAGGCCCTAGTTGAACCCTCCTCGCGCTTAGCTGTAAGATTCTGTCCAAGGCTCCGCCCACAGGCCCACGTCAAAACTGTGCACTACGACTTCACAAACCTGATGCGATGTGCAGTATGTTCATTAGCGGGATGCAGCTGATTGTGTTGTGCTAGCGCTCTGAAGGGGGAGTGGTTTAGCACGGAGAGTAAAAGGAGGCAGGACACAGAGGGTCAAAAGCGAAAGTGAAACTCATAAAACATGTTAATACGCTGTTTTTGGTGAATATAGCATTTTCCAAACAATAAAAGAAACATGGTGATCGGAACATGTTTTGTGTTTATGTGTTAGCGGTTAATACCCCGTAGAAGGAAAACAGCCCCTCTTTAAAATACCCTAACCCTGCCCCATGACCCTGCCCCATGACCCTAACCCATGACCCTGCCCCATGACCCTAACCCATCTTTTTGTGTCATTATTTCCACACTGACAATGTCGATGGTGTTTTTTTTTTTTTTTCTATTTGTAGAAGAAGTTGATTGTCATTATTATTAATTATTTATTATTGCATCTCCACATTTCGTGTTTGTGTTCGTGTGTGTGTATGTGTGTGT
>KN478097.1:62603-77552 GCA_000787095.1 Periophthalmodon schlosseri | reverse complement strand
AAGTACAAAAATACAGGAAGTAGTGCTGAGTTCCAATAATTTACATTTGTATTAGTCTAATAATAACTTTTGTTGTAAGAATGTGTGTTCTTTTTTTCAAATGTGTAAATATACCTGCAATTGAACAAATGCCGGATGGAAAGGATTAATGCCACACTTTGAAACATTCCAGCCAAATCAACAGCATCCCCATGGAGACAAGCAAGTGGCGGATGTGCCATCAGAAACTTTACAAAGTGCTGAGAACTGAGAACACTCTTTACTCTTAACTGAGTAATTTGGGTCACTACTTTTTACCTATTTTGAAATACTTGAGTACATATTTTGTCTACTCTACCCACCGCTGATTAAAACATCATTATAAAAAAGACACCAACAATTCATAGTTTTCATTTAATGTTAATATTTAAATAAACAACATGACAAGATATTGCAGTAAACAATTACACACTCACAGTACTTTAAAATACACCTAGAGTAACATACTCTTACTGTTACGTACTACTCTTTGTCAAACATGTATTCCTTCTAAAAGTCGTAGTCCTTGTCCTGCTCCTCTGGGTCTATGAGCACGGTCTCAGCCAGGATCATGGTGACCGAGTAGTTCTTCTTCTGGCTCCTTCTTCATAGAGATGTTATTGATTTGCCAAAAATGATCCACAGTATGGCATTAAACTTGTCTATCTCCATGGGGACAAGCAGATGGCACAGTCAGGCCAAATTACAGGTCAGATCTGCGTCAGATCTTTTTTATGTATAGTTTTAATAAATACATCTGTAAGTGAATAAGTTGATAAGTTTAATGCCATATGGTGAAACATTCCAGGCAAAGCACTAACAGCTAAGTTTAATTAGTATTGTAATTATAATGTATAATAATCCACAATTTTAAAATTAACATCAATATAAAAAGACACCAACAACTCATAGTTTTCATTTAATATAAATATTTAAATAGACAACATATACACAATATCGTAGTAAACAATTACACACTCACAGTACTTTGAAATACATTTACAGTAACATACTCTTACTATTACGTACTACTCTTTATAACATATATTCTTTCTCAAAGTCGTAGTTCTTGTCCTGCTCCTTTGGGTCTATGAGCATGGTCTCAGCCAGGATCATGGTGACTGAGTAGGGGTCACAGTTAGCGGCTGGTCTGCGGTCCTCGAAGTAGCCCTTCTTCTCCTGGCCCACGTGGCGCGGGATGCGGATGCTAGCTGCGCGGTTAGCCACCCCTGTGGAGAAGTCGTGGATGCTGGAGGTCTCGTGGTGCCCGGTCAGGCGTCTCTCGTTGTCCCGGCCTCCGTTGGGGTCGTACAGAGCGATGTGCTTGTCGTGGCGTTTGGCTAACTTCTCTGTGGCCTCCTCGATGAACCTGAGGAGCAGAGGTGTTACTACGAGACACTAAGTGGAACCAAAGTGTGCTTTAGTATAGACCTCATTCAGACTTCAGTCATTCACAAAGTTAGGAGCAGATTCCATAATAGAAAATGTATATACATGTACAATAAATATGCAATATGTAACTTTTCTGGTGGAGGATGCACCATGGAAATTTGCCTGGCAGCCAAAACCACACAAAGATGTATAGGTCTGGAACATTATCCTGTTTCCCTGATTCCAGATAGGCATGACTGACAGGTGGATTAACCAATCAAAGAAACGCATTTGTGTCAAAACAAATATGGCGACTTACACGTGAAGAAGGAAAAAAAAAATAACACAGAGAACTGAGAAACAGCGCTGATTTCTACAGAATCAACAATCAAAGCACCAAACTCTTATTTATCTCAGGTTATATATTTTGTTCTGAATCAAATGAGAATTTCTTCTGCATTTAAGAGACATGCTACAAATTAGCGGTTGTGCTTGGACCGTCCCACGTTAACATGGAAATGATAATGCCATACTGTGGAACATACCAGGCAAAATAATAACATATCCCTGGAGACAAGTAAGTGGTTTACCCTCAACCAGAAGTGAAAAGTTACATAGTGCAGCTTTAAAAATGTTAATGAACAAAACATGTCTGTGGGTGGGCAAATACTGATTAAGTGTGGTCTGCCATTTGCTAGTCTGCCCACTTTCAAATTGCAGATTTAAAAGGAAATTAATGCTAGATAGATACGTTTAATGCCACACCATGGAACATTCCAGGCAGAGCAATAAAACCTCTATGAAGACAGGGAGGTGTTGAGAGCTACATCAGGAAAATGACACAGTGCACCTTTAAGATGTTAGATTAGCACGACTTGAGTTAATAATACATACTTGAGTCCCCCCTCTTCCCTCATGGACTTGGTGCTGACGTTGGTATGACACCCCGCTCCGTTCCAGTTGCCCGTCATGGGTTTGGGGTCAAAGGTCGCCACCACCCCAAATTCCTCGCTGACTCGGTGCAGGAGGAAGCGCGCCATCCACAAGTGGTCTCCCATATCCAAGCCCTCACACGGCCCGATCTGGAACTCCCACTGTCAACACAATATACAAGATGCTATTTTAGTCCAATATTGACGGTCTCATAGTAAAACTGCCTATGTCGTTTTTTGGCCAAATTGAGTTATTTGTATAACTCTCCTCTCCTGACCCTCGGCCAATCAGAAAGACTTTCATTGCCCAAGTCAGCTTCAGTCGTCCAGTAGGTTCCATAGTGGTCCATGGGCGTAAACTAATCTTTGTGTCTCATACTTGTTCTGATACAGCTCAAGATCATTCAAAAGCTATTCAGGAAAGGTTCATTTCTGTCCTGTGAATGTGACTTTTTAGTATCGATACCTGCTCAGATGACTATCTAGTTTTGATACTAGTTTTAGTCTCGATTAGTATCTGATTTTTGATCATTTTGACAGCCCTGGTACAGAGAAATGCTCAACCCTACGAGAATGATCTATGTCTGAAGCGTCCGTGTGTGGATATAGTCTGTTATATTATAATACTTCATACCTGTGATGGCATGACCTCTGCGTTGGTGCCGTAGATGTTGACCCCAGCGTACAGACAGGCTTTGTAATGGGACTCTACGATGTCCCTGCCGTACGCACAGCCCGCCCCAACGCCGCAGTAGTATGGACCTGTGGAACATTACACATGAGACAAGAACGGGAGGGTATTTTGTGTTGATGTAGGCTATTTGGATATAACATATGGGGTCCAGGATGTGGGAGGAGGGACTTCTTTTAAGATTTTGGACTTGTAAAACAATTTTTGTAAGATAAGTGTGTGCTTATCCAGAAAGAACAGCCTGAAGCTCTAAGCAGACGATGCAGTATCCACTAGGGGGCACCTAAATTTACACTTAAAGAATTACCTTTGAGCTATAGATTTAGTTCATTTATTCCTTCATATTTATGTATTTTTTCGTTTTTTAAAGAGGGGGCATTACAATGAGCTTGATACATTGACTCAAAGTGGCGGCCATGTTTGAAGAGCGGGGCTGGACTCACCCTGGGGTTTGGGGTATCCGTTCTTGGGCCAGCCAAAGGGGTGTCCGTCTGTCCCGTAGAGAGCGTACTCCTGCTCCATCCCAAACCAGATGACCTCGTCCTTCACCTGCTCCATGATCTTTCTACAGCGCGCACGATGGTTTGTCTCTGAACACACAAAGACAGGAATGATCAGTTACGTAAACGTGTGCGGATTAAGCCAGGACAAATGATTCACATACTTAAGTATTAAAAGAGTCATATTTTCACTTAAAGGTGTGCTATGTAACTTTTCAAATGTTCTTGGTCTGCCACCAGCTTGTCTCCAGGGAGATGCTATTGTTTTGCCAGGAATGTTTCACAATATGGCATTGTTTCTTAATACCTTGAAAAACATGCATTCTTATTGTGAGTGGGCTCGTCTGGCTCGTCTGGCAATAGCTGATCTGTAATTTGGCCTGGTGCACCTGCTTGTCTCCATGGAAAGAGGCAAGTTTAATGCCATACAGTGCAAAGTAATAACATCTTTATGGAGTAAAGCAGGCGCTGGGCCCTTCACCAGAAAAGTTACAGTAGCTATTGCCATCCTCAGTCTTAGGAGTATGGACACGGAGGAGTATGGACACGGAGGAGCACTTCACTGGCCAAAGAGGAGGCGGCTGAACCAAACAGGAAAACCTCTACATTAGAGAAGAGGCATGACGCTGGAGTTTTAACCCAGGAGAAGTTTATTTACATCAGTACAGGGCCCAGCACCTGCAGACATAAACCCTTAAGACAGTGTGATAGTGTTGTCTATTCCAGTCTAGTACAGTCCAGTCTGCCTGTGCTTCTGTTGTAGGGATTATTATACCTCCAATGACGCAGGCTAAGATAACAAGGACTGAGCTGACAGTAAGTGCCCTAAATAAAGCGCAGAAATGGAATTTTGCTAACAAGAAAATGTTATTTTATTTCAGCTTTCATTAAAGAGCTATCACTTAATATGAGTAAAATAAATCAAATAAAAGAATCCTGGCCTGAGTGTTTACCTGCAGGTAGCCGGTTGTACTTGAGCACCTCGCACAGCACCAGCTTGTTGGGGTCCAGGGTGAAGGGGTCCCTGAACATGGCCACTGGGATCAGGTACATGTCGCTGTTAGAGCCCTCGGCCTGGTATGTGCTGGAGCCATCGAAGTTCCACTCGGGGATATCTAACAAAAACACACACAATTTAAATTTTAATATTTGTATATTGAGGTGATGTGATCACAGGTTGGCCTGCAACTGTACATCAAAACTTGTCATGACCCTGTGTTGAAGTATGAACCCTGTTTTAAAGTACTGTTACTGTAAAACATATAGGTACCCAAACATAGCAGTGAAAGCAGAAGGACGCAGTTACTATGGTTACCAAGGGTGGAAAGTAACTAATTACAAATACTCATGTTGCTGTAATTGCAGATTTTTAGATAATTGTACTTTATCAGTAATACTGAGTTGTAGTTGCACTTGAGTATAACACTAGTCATGTAATTAGCCTCATTTAAATTAGTAGGAGTTACTGAGTACAGCAAGTACTAATTGTCACAATGCATAGTTTTCTTGGAATATGCAATTAAATGACAAGAAAAAGTCTGAACGACTCAAACATGTGACAGTGAACTAAACATCTGTAATTATGGGCTGGTTCTGCCTGGTCAGCCCTCACAGTGATGCTGTTCAAACGGATCTGAAGTGTCAAACACCTGGTTGTACTGGTCGTGTCAGAACGAGTCCTGGTCAGGAGGTTTGGGAGTTTTATTACCATTCATCCTCTTTATGTGTTTTTCTTCTAGGAACGTTCTACCACTCACACATTTCTAACTTATTTAAATCCCCACTTCACTCATTCAATTACTACAATAAGTGCTCCCTTCCACCAATAAAGCCCATTAACCGTGTAAAGTAAAGTAAAGTAAAGTAAAGTAAAGTAAAGTCGAGTAGAGTAAAGTGAAGTAAAGTGGAGTAAAAAGAGTAGATTAGAGTAAAGTAAAGTAAAGTAAAGTAGAGTAGAGTAGAGTAAAGTAGAGTGAAGTAAAGTAAAGTAGAGTAAAGTAAAGTAAAGTGGAGTAAAAAGAGTAGATTAGAGTAAAGTAAAGTAAAGTAAAGTAGAGTAGAGTAGAGTAAAGTAGAGTGAAGTAAAGTAAAGTAGAGTAAAGTAAAGTAAAGTGGAGTAAAAAGAGTAGATTAGAGTAAAGTAAAGTAAAGTAGAGTAGAGTAGAGTAAAGTAGGGTGAAGTAAAGTAGAGTAAAGTAAAGTAAATTTAAGTGGAGTAAAAAGAGTAGATTAGAGTAAAGTAAAGTAAAGTAGAGTAGAGTAGAGTAAAGTAGAGTGAAGTAAAGTAAAGTAAAGTAAAGTAAAGTAAATAATAAATAGTTCTGTGGTCATACCCTGGACGGTCTGGGGTTCTTTGTGCAGAGTCCTGGTCTTGTTGCGCAGTCCCTCTCCGGTGCCGTCGACCCACACGTAGGTCACCTGGCACTTGTCCCCCTGAGCCAGGCTCATGTACTGCTGCCTCACGCTTTTGTTCAGCTGCGAGCTCACCGATATCGTCTCCATTTTGACCTGCACCACACACAACACAACACCTTACTCTACTGCGGACTACCGTCGCTAAGAGAACCAGAAATGAATGCAGCCTCAGTGGTAAGCCTTGACCTTAAGCCAGGCTGCCTTCATTCCAGTAAATGCAACAGGAGTGAAGTATGTATAACTGTGCTTTTAGGTAAAACAAATAAAGATATTAACCCTAAAGATGTTTCAGTCCCAATAGAAGTGTTTCATTGAAAGAGCATGTCCCAAAGCTTTATAGAGCACTGAGCTCAATATTTATCATAGTTTTACATCAGTTAAGTTTGTGGAAAAAAGTGGAAAAGAAAAGTACAAATATACAGGAAGTAGCGCTGAGTTCTACTACTGCACACCTCTACCTAGTTCATCAACACAGAAAATTCCATCCAAAATGCAGAGACAGCTTACAGACAAGGAAGTTTAAACCTTAATTTAACAAAATAAACGTGTTGCCATTCATGTTTATTAGTCTCATCATAATTAATGTGTAATACAAACATTTTTGGCCCATGTTCACATTATGGTTGCTAGGTAACAGCTATGGAATTACCTCTACCTGTACAGGCAGACGTATGTCACATCTGCCACCTGTGTCCCACCAGAAATTAAAAACCTCACCAATATTTTAGAAACTAGAAAAAAGATATATTTTTAAATAAAATCTTATATATCAAATATAATTATGTTAAGTAGGTTTTAGTGAAATTAGTAGTCTAGTCTGTCACTTTGGAACTATCAAACAAATGGATGGATGGACATTCTGGTTTTGCCGGTGTAGCTATGCTGAGAACCACAATCTGGATCATGTGCATTCTTCAGCGCTGTTACGTCGCTCCTGTCTCCTCTCCAAATATTTTTTTACTTTTGTTTAATTTTCTTATTTTTTTTTAAGATTTGAGGTCTTGTGAAAAATATGGTTCCTTTCCCATCATGGACAAGAATGAAATTGAATAACAAAAGTGTGAAATGATAACAGCTATTGTGTTAAGTGGGAGGTGAGATTAAGAGATTCTCTCACCTCGACAGACTTCAAATCAGTTCTTTGTCAATGTTTTTATTATTAGTATTTTTTTCTTAGACAAAAGCTAGGAGATCCAGTTGTTTTTAAATTAAAATTCTAATATTACCAATATTTTTAATTTTAATTTTATTTATTATTTTTTCAATCTGATTATGTTTTCAAAATTATTTTTAAAGTAAATTCCTTAAGTATTTTCTTTTAACAATACAAAGCCATATGTTTGAATAGACTCATGTATATTATATTGAACTGCTAATTTACATAACACGTATATTTAAATATTAATTCAGTGCATGTAGAGTAGTGGGGACAGCAGTGGCACAGGGGAATAGCATTTACCCACTAACCCAAAGGTTGGTGGTTGAAATCCCAACTCCAGTCAGAGCATATGTAACAGTAATAGTCGTATTAGTTTCAGTAATAGTAGCAGTTATAGTAATGCAGTTGTTACTTACTACTTAAGCTACACTGTGTAACATTTTAGCGAATACTTAAACTTGACTAAATAATAATAAAGGCAAAGTTATGAGAGGACATGTTTTCTAGGTATTTTGACCAATAAAGACACACACAGGTTTAATTAAACTTTTTAGCCAAATCTAAAATAAAAGCATGTTTCTTTTGTTTTTGTTTTAGTTGCATTTATGGCACTGAAAAACATGCAACCTTACTGCGACTGGGCTTGCATCTCCACAAACCTAACTCTTATTTGGCCTTCTTCTGCTTGTCTCCATGGAAATGTTGTTCCTTTGTCTGTAATATTCTCTGATAATTAACCAATGAAGCCATTGTATAAAATGCAATGCAAATAACAGTAATTTTGGCAAGTCAATGTACTATGTCCAACCTAAAACTACTTCTTCTGCTTATCCCATGCAATATTATAATTCATTTTTTTAAATACTGGACAAGTCAACACTACAGAATTCAATTACAATATTATTAATTCAAGTCATTTTGCCTTAAACTTCAAATCTAAACATTATTTTTTGCAGTGTAACCCAATCTTTCCCGCTACTTACTTGTGACCAGGTGAGTCCAGGTGAGTCCAGGTGAGTCCAGGTGAGTCCAGATGATCTTAGGCAGCCTCTGTGTTAGTCTGTATGTGATGAACCAGCCTAAACCTGCCGTCCTTTTAAAGAGAAATGCTGATGTCACGCTGCTGTTGTGACGATCGCAGGCCTCTCATTAGCCCTTGGTTTGGCTTGGCTCCGCCCACTTTGCACCTTTTAACACACGGAAACAAATAATGCACAGCAGTAAAGCATGTAGCCTGGGCAGTCCTACGTCAGTGTTTACGCAAAATTAGCAGTACCACTTAGAAGTAATGAAGTTGTCCTAGTTATATCAACACAAGAATTTGAATTTATTTGATTCAGTTGAAGAAAACATAAAACAGTGGTGTATCTAATGTTTGGTTATATTTTCATGCTATGGGTGATATTGCTACCTATTTAAAGGCGCTGTACCTGATTTTTACTGTCTTAAAAACGTGAAAAACAAATACCTGGGAAAAAAATCAGGTAGAGGAGCTTTAAAGGTCCTATATTACACAAAATTGACTCTTGGAGATTTAAGCCATGTTATAATGTTGTTACCTCAATGTAGTGGTAGTTTTCAAGCTAACAGCTAAATTTTCCTTTTGTTCTGTTACCTCAATGTAGTGGTAGTTTTCAAGCTAACAGCTAAATTTTACCTTTTGTTCAGTAAAGAATGGCAATTCCAGGGCTGAAATTATCCAAATGATTCTAGTGTAGGTGTATGGCATTTAAAAACAGTGAAGCACTTCCTGTATTACCACATGACATCACAAGGTGGAGTGTTTGAGAGAACAACCCTAAATATGCAGGGTTTGTGTGTTAAATATGTGTCCACGTATGTTTGTGATGAGGAAACAACATTATAACATAGATCGGAAAATAGTAAAATATGGGTTTTTTAATTCTAATAAGATTAAAAAGAAATAAATAAAAGTAAACAAGCAGAGATGGTATTAATAGCACTATTTCCTTGTGATGAAGTAAACTGGAATTTCATTTCAGAGAAGGAAGTCATTTTCACAGTCTCATTTCTGTTCACTTGGAATGCTTCATATAAATACATTTGTTATACTTACAATCATTATGACAAATGATAGATGCACTTTTCACACCAACTACCACTAAAGAAACTATCTGACCTTCAAAGTACCACCAAACCAGGTCTATGACAGGTCTATTCTGAAAGAGGGCTTCCTTAGTAGTTCTGACCTAGCACCAGCCAAAAAGAGGACATCAATGCGCATACAATTTCATGTTAAATATAACCGAGCCAGCATTGAGTGAAGAATATGTTTCAGAATGAACTTCCTTATTCTCACTCCACCCTTTTGCTCAAAACCACTTCAACTATTTCCCTCCACTCTAAAAAGACTTTAAGTGATAAACTGTTTGAACTCTTTTACCCATGTTTACCTGACAGAGCTGCAGTTTGCCTGGAGGGAGAGAGAGGACATCTGCTGACTGACGCGTGGAGGCTTACAGCCCACTGAACACAATAACAGAGAGATTCCACAGGGTCAGATGTTCTGAGACCTGCACCCAAGAGACCTGCACCCAAGAGACCTGCACCCAGGAGACCTGCACCCAGGAGACCTGCACCAGGGACTTGGGCAGAAATACCACAGACATAAGCAAAAGGTACAAGCCATGAGAGAAGTTTCTTGAACCGCCACTTTAATGTGGTGTTGTGTTGTTGTGGTGTTGTGGTGTTGTGGTGTTGTTCAAGCACAAGGGTGTCCATCAGTGCACATGGCACCAAAACACCTTAGGCCAGAGGCTAATGATCCACTTTGTCGTCATGTCATCTGACCTTTAGCCATATGTCTTGGACACTCGGGTGAAGAGAAGAGCAGAGCTGTAGAGCACCATCTGGTGGTGAGTTGGATCCCCAGTGTATCATGAGGGTCTGTCACATGACTTCAACTTAATACCATTCTGTGGAACACTGAACTTAACTCAGACATTACCTAAGGAACCTCCACTGTTAAAAAGTATGATTAAAACTGGTCAAAGTGGCTTGTGGATAAAGTGTTACTAGTCAAACTTCCCATCGGCCATCAGTCCATATGAAACAAACAATGAGGTGAACCCTGCACAGGTAACAAAACAAAGATCCAGATCTTAGCACAGCTACAATGTTGTGATATGTTTTGGCACAATGAGGAGGAAATGAGTTCCATAGATGACCCAGTATTTATTTACTGTAACTATCTGGATACTCCTCCTCTTTCATGTTTGTGAGATTAAACATGCTTGTTATCAGATGCTTATTATTAGATGCTCAGCTAGAAATTCTTCTTTGGATACATACATGTGGAGAGGAGCATGTCAGGTCAAATAAACATATTACATATCATATCTTTATATATCAAGTTTTTGACATTTCCACTGAACTCAGTCTTGATGCTCTTAACTGTGTTATAATGCTGGGCCTTCATCAAAACCTGAACTTGAAACAGATAACCTCATGATCTGTTGAAGTGCCCCTCCCCTCTGACCCTCACACACATTCCCCTGAATTATCTGAAGTGAAATAAATGAAATACCGAGTTTATATCCTGTTGTGTATCTGAAGCCTAATCCACTCATTGTCATCTGGGCAAATTAGACCGCACCTACTACATCTGTTACACCTACTGTACGTACGTACTAGTACTACTAATATTACTACTACGACTACCTATTACTACTACGACTACTACTGCTACTACAAACTACTACTACTACTACTACTATTACTACAAAATACTACTATTACAAACTATTACAAACTACTACAAACTGGCCACATATTGATGGCTAACTCAGTTGTACTTGGTATATTAGTTAGTTAATTAGTTTGCTTTTTCAGTATTACTTCTAAAGCACAGTTATCAAAGCTTATTAAGATATTTCTCTGTACACTGTGTACAATGGTATGCCTTGCTCATAGTGCAGCACAGAAATTAAGGAGGCCTATACTCTAAAAAGGTGCAGTTAAAGGTGCATTACGTAGCTTTTCTGGCTCAGGGTACGCTACCTGCTATTACTTTGACAAAATATGTCAATTACAATTCATGGGTAAGTGTCTTAGTCAGTGACACAACAACCTCGGGCAGAGTTTAGACTGGCTAACCTCTGGTTGGTGAGCGAACACATAAACCACTACACCACTCTCATACCAAGTACCTTAACCACTCTGTACTTCTTTTTGTAATTGTAATTGCGTAATACTAGTTGAACTAATAGGCCTGCGTATTCCATTATGACATATTACATAATTAAATCATTAAAACTATTATTTTGATGTCCTTTAAATTAGCCTGGGCTGAAGAGAACATTTAATTCTCATATAAAATGCAGCTGAGTAATCAAAATTAGTTCAATTAAATAGTAGTCATAAGTTTTAACAATGATGTGGGTGTGTCTTTACCTTGAAGACCAAAACAAAGATGGCGTCAGCGATAAACGTAAACAGCGCAGCTTTCGTCACTTCACCATAAGCTAACCGGACCAGCTGCATTCCACTGTCAGCGCAGATGTCCTGGAGAGGCAGCATTCCTCTATATCAGCCACACACAAATTCAAATTGTGAAAATGCCAGAGATCAGTGTTTTAAAAGTGCTGTGGACAGTAACTAGGTCAAAATGAAAAGCTTTTATGTTGTTTGTGAAGCTGTTTTGGCCCTAACCTATTCACGAGTTTCAGCTTCCTGATATACGTGACATTTTGAGGATTTTTCACCATACAAAATATATACTATTTCGTTTTAAATTGTTAACTGCCATGGCAACAGTTCTAATTTTTATCATTCTGCCAACCATGGATACAATTCACAATAGCTTCATAGATAAATGTTATTGGTGTTAGGGCTGTCCATTAAAAGTCTAGTTAATATTGCACTCCTCCCTAATAAAAATTTCCTGCACATTTTCTGAATTTTACTTAAGTCTGATTAGGAAGAAGTGCAAAATTAAGTGCACTTTTAGGCCATGTGGGAGAGTGCAATAGGAACAGTACTTTTAGGCTATGGAGGGGCTGTGGGATAGTTTGTGTGGAATGTGGATATGTGTACTGCTCTTTTGTTTTCTACGGATTGTGGAGTTCTCGTCAGTGGAATGTTTTGACTTCTGTACCTTGTATGAAATGTTTGGATATTGTGCCCCTGATGTCCAAGACAACTGCATCCACTTGGAGAAAGTAAAGGCATATCTTATCTTATCTCATCTTACAATATATCACAAAACTATTGTTATCGCAATGTTGGCTGATGCAATAATCACCAAAGCAACAAACAATAAGACCAAAGTGCTCCATCTGAAAGAAATGTTCTGTTTTTTAATGAGGATGTGTGTTTTTAAATGAAAAAAGCAAATTTGATCTATTATTTTCCTTACTAAATCCTAATTTAGCCTTGATTTAATCTTGGTTTTGTCTATGTAAAGTTTGTTTATTTCTGGCAAAGTCTGACTTTTTAAACAATTCACAATAGTTTTGTGATACCTTGTGCAGTCTTATCGCCAACAGTATTCATTTCTGATTCATTCACAACGGCAGCACTGGATGATGCAATCAATGTCACAGCTGAATATTTCACAGTAACACCAAAGCTCCCCGTCAGACAGAAATGTGCAGTTTTTGAATTAAAATGTGTTATTAAAATAAAAAGGGAGATTTTATTTATTATTCTCCTTACTAATCTTGATTTAAAGTCTCAAAACTGAAATGATTGTGTCAAAACTATGCTAAAATATTGCATTAATATCAATATCACAGCACTTAACAGACATGTCACAATCTTTTGCAGCATCGTGCAGCCATAACTGATGGTGAATTGATGAATAAATGAGAATGAGTCGTTTACATAAGAGGATGGGGAAAGTGAGTGGAAAAGGTGCCGTGACTTTTAGATCTTTATACATTTGGCCATTTCAAAGATGTAGTATTTACTGTTGAATTAATTTGACTCATTACGTAATGCAGAATGTTTAATCAGCTTATGTATATTATTTTATCAAAACATGTAGATAATACAGTTTAAGTATTCACTGTTTTATTGGTTAGATTAAAATAACAATTTCATGGATAGTGATAATTCATCAAGTCAGGATTTCTCTCCACACTAAGAGATTGCAGTGGGTCTGTTTTTCGGTACCTTCTTCTTCGGGACTCATTTTCTGTGTGTCCAATCAAATGGTAAATGGTCAGTGATCACATTTTTATATAGCGCTTTTCCACCTTCAAGTCACTCAAAGCGCTTTACATCAAGGAGCCACTCACCCATTCACACACACATTCATACACCAGTGTACGCAGACACTGGGGGCGAGGTGGGTTAAGTGTCTTGCCCAAGGACACAACAACAGCATTCACTTGTGGGAGTTGGAATCACACCATCAGCCTGTGGGTCAGTGGATCTGACCGCTCAACTAATGATGTTTACATTGAGAGCGGGAGTCGAACCGCCAACCTTCGGATCAGTGGACAAACACTCTACTCTAAATACTGTAAAATGGACTTAAACATGGGATATGTCCTTCACATTTTCTAACTTAAAGGTGCACTGTGTAACTTTTCTGTTGGAAGGTCCACCACCTGCTTGACTCATGAAGAGGTATGTTCCACAGTATGGCATTAAACTAATATATTTTGCATTTTGTCAGTGTTTTTCTTACCTTCAAAAACATGTTTTCTTACTGTGAGCGGTGACGACTCTCCACAGATCTGACCTGTAATTTGGCTTAATGACATCGCCGGCTTGTCTCTACGGAGAAAGATCAGTTTAATGTCTTAACGTGACACAATTCTGGCACAGCAAAAGGAGACAATAGGAGACCCTCTACAGTAAAAGTTACATAGTGCGGCTTTAAAATAATGTCTGCATATGGAAAATGTACTTTAGAGAAGCGGAGTAGACTTTGGATTAATGGATTAAAGAAACAAGAGTGAATGAAGCAAAAATACATCTCCAGGTGTGTTTTTAATGAGGGAACAACAGTATAACATGGCTAAAAACTCAAATGCCGACCATAATATGTGTCTTTAAGTTCAAATAACGTCCCAGTCAAAACTTGCTGAACAGGAAGTGATCCTCCACAAGCAACACACAAGTAAAACCAAAATACACAACATTCTTTTTTAAATGAGTTACTAATGTGCTTCTAATTAACTTCATTTTCATGTAACTAGCAGTGATTTGTTCTCAAGTAAAAGTAGCCTAGAATTACATGGCTAAAAATGTACTGAATTGTTAATACTGCTGCCAAATTTGTACTTAAGCAAAAGTATAAATACTACTCAAAGTACTAGTTACTTTCTATACTAATTACAATTACATGCCAGAATTCTACTCAAGTACAAGCACATGTTTAAACATCTACTCAGTTGAAGTAACAGAAGTATTTGTAATGTTCCTTTCCACCTGGCACCTACACTACCAGTCAAATGTTTGGACACACCTTCTTGTTTTTTTATATTTTAGATTCAGATTCCTCCAAGCAGCCACCCTTTGCTTTGTCGACAGCGCTGCAAACCCTCGGCCTTCTCTCAACGAGCTTCATGAATCTCCTGAAATAGTTTTCACTTCAAAGCAGTGCCTTGTCAGGGTTCATTAGTGGAATGCAAAGAGTGTGCAAAGCAAAGGGTGGCCAATTTTAGGTAGTGGATTAGACTCCAACAGTAAACATTCACATACTAGAAAACATGAGCGTGTCCATGAAAAAAATCTGAAAATGTAGGTGAAACGGATTTGTCCAAAAGATTGTCCAAAAGTGTGAGACGCTCCCTTGTACCTGGCGTTACAGACTGATTCAGAGCGGCCCTGGAGCAAATACAGAGCTCCAGTCCAGATAAGAGCTTTTAAAATGTCCTCTCCTCTTCAGGC
>KN478097.1:51246-62475 GCA_000787095.1 Periophthalmodon schlosseri | reverse complement strand
TCCGAGCGCTGTGATTGGCTGCTGGCTCTCCACGCTCCCGGACACGCCCGCGCCCTGCACAAGACGTGGACACACAGTTTGATTAAGGGGAGGGGGTATGCGTTTGGATCTTTCTAAAGCAAACTAGTTACTTTTATAAGTCCATGAAATGTTTAACAAACTCTCAAATATTCCCAGACTGTTAAAGACAAATGTTATAATTTTACTTAATAATTAATTTAACAAATATTTTATTTGACAGGAGATTTCAGTTTTTTGCCTTTACTTTTAATAATAGGACGCTGTTACAGTAGTGTTTTATACAGTTAATATTCTGGTAATATTTACTACATATTTGAACTGCGGTCCATTCAGTTGTAATGGCTAACTCAATAAACTGGCCTTCAATTAATACGTTTGTCTGATTTTAAAGGGACACTAGGTAATTTCTGATGTAGAGTCGCTACGTGCTCGTCTTTGTGAAAATGCTATTGCTATGTCTGTAATGTTACACAGTAGGGCATTAAACATATCTATCTTGCATTTATTCAACTAAGGTCTTTTTATTTCCCAAAATTATCTTGAAAAAAGAGAATTCTCACTGAGAGCATTGTCACCTCTCCACAGATCTGACCTGTAACTTGCTTTGGTGTTACCTGCTTGTCTCTAGGGAGATATGGTTAAAGCCATAATGTGGAAACCCTCCAGGCAAAGCAATAACATCTAATGGGAGGCAAGCAGGTGTTAGTCCCTTCACTAGAAAAAGCTTTTAATGCCATTTAGGCTCCAGAAACCAGGGTCATGCATGTGTGTCACAAGACAGGAAATATTAGAAAGGGAGCTGTGCCTTCTTTTGTTGTCATTTTGGTTCCAGGCTCAACATTGATGTGATTAAGCACCTAAACTCCTTCCACAATCACATTTCAAACAGAGCTGCTAAACTGGGCAGTACCTGTAGGACTAAAGGGGAAAGGGAGGGGGAAGGAGGAGGGGCGTAGTCTGGAGATATGAGAAACAGTGTGATTGATGTAACAGGTATCCACACTTCAAACTCCGCCCCCGCAGCCAGTTGTTTGTCATCAGAAACACCAGGCTGTAATCAGGGCAGTTCTGCGTGATATTACATTGTACTTGAAAGTGTAGTGGCGACTGGAGGCAGCACGCACTAGTTTTCGACCAGAAACTAGCTTTCTGGTCGAAAACTATTTACTAAAATTGCCCAAATATGACTAGAAACATTAAACAGTGCTATTAAAACACCATACACACAGTTTAGTTGCACAAAAAGCTGATTTAATGTAATTCCACTAAGTAATACTTTTACAGCAGCAGGATGGGCTTCAGACGAGGTTCCAACCCCAGTTCAACACATACACAGTTTTCTTTTGTTGCACATGGAGCATTAGTGTAACTGCACCCTTAATCTGATCACACATTACTGATTATGACAATAACAGCTGGTCATTGTTTGGCTGCAGCGAGCACAGTCTGATCAGATCATACAATCATGTCATCATTGTTTCCATTTTTAAACTGAAATGAACCAGGCATATAATGGTTTCCTCCTGGCCAAATAAGGTTTGTGGAGATGCAAGCCTGCTCACAGTAAGGATGCATGTTTTTCAGTGCAATAAACACAACTAAAATGAACAAAAAAAACCCAAAACAAAACAAAAAACATGCTCTTATTTTAGCCTGTTTTTTGCGGACTAGAAAGTTACATAACATGGCTTTAATTAATACCCTAACCCCTTAATTAAGTAGTTACTAAGCTTGAATCATTTAATAAACTTTTTGTTCATTATGAATTAAGTCTTAGTTCATAGTTTATTAAAGGTCCTATATTATACAAAATTGACTTTTGTAAGCATTAAGCCATGTTATAATGTTGTTACCTCCTCAAAAACATACCTGGCGTTGTTTTTTGTTTCATTCACACATGTTTGCGTAACCTTTTATTATTAGTCTGTCTACATCTCCAAAGCTCAGAACGCTCTGTTCCACCTCGAGATGTCATGAAGCGGCGGTTTTCAAGTTAGCTACCTTTTACCTTTTGTTCAGTAAAGATTGTCAATTCCGGGGCTGAAATGATCCAAATGATTCTAGTGAAGGTGCATGGAGTTTAAAAACGCAGAGGAGCTCTTCTTGTATTACGACATAACATCACAAGGTGAAACAGAGTGTTTCCTCTTTGAGAAAAGAACTCAGCCTAAACATGCAGGGTTAGTGTGTTAAACATGTGTGAATGAAACAAAACACAACTACGTGTATGTTTTTGATGAGGAAACAACATTATGACATAGAAGACTAATTAAGGTGGAGTTATTATAAAGTGTTACCAAAATTGCAATTACATTTTTATTCTCAAAATGGTGTAAAATATGAGCTCTAACATCTCCATACATCCCCATAAATTGTCCATTGTCCATTAACCCCCACTGTTACCTGCTCCTGGGCGGGGGTCCGGTCCGTGCACGTCCCCTTCCGCTCTGCTTCCTGTACTGCACCCAGCCGCACACCAGCTCGTGCGCGATCATCACATAGAGGAGGAATATCAGCACCCCGGGGTCCATGTGCCAATCTGCCCCAGTCTGCCCCAGGGCGAGTCCAGCTGCCGAGCAGAGTCACGAGTCCCCTGCCTCTCCCTGTGCTCCGAGCTCCGGTCTCTGCGGCGAAAGATGAGAGAGACAGAGAGAGAGGGGAGAACATGTTGCCGTAGAGACGCCTCGGTTGCTAAGGGCGACTCCTCAGCATCTCCTGTACTGTGAAGGCGGCCAATCAGGCGGCTCAAATCAAAGCTCATTGTTAAAAAAAATCTATCTTTATCAGCTTTTTGTCTTTATCTATCCTTGGGTTTCAGCATGATGAAAAATTTGGACTGTTGCCATAGTGATTGACAATAGCAAAGTATTGTGTTTAAACTGAAATCCACTAAACATGTCACATTTTAGACACAGTGTACAATATCCATAAAACAAATGTATTCAGATCGAAATCTAAAATAACATTAACATTCTTTCTTTAAGCTGCACCATTTTCCAGTTGTATGATGACTGCCTAGATATTTATGCCAGATGCCCTTCCTGTCACAAGTGGACACTGTGGGTGAAGTGTCTTGCATAAGGACACAAAGCGCTGGCAGGAATTTCAGCAAATTGCAAGTTTCCAGTTGGACGCTTGAACCATTGCTTCCCCAAAAATCATTTATACAAGACCTACCTTTGCAAATAAGTAAAATAAATAAAAATACATACATATTTAAATTTAAAAGTGTATTGATTTTTATTGCATTATACATGCTTTAGGGATGAACCAATAATTTAATTTTAACAAAGACAGAACATTCATTCATACTTTTTTTTTTTTTTTTAACTTTTTTTTATATTTGCAATTTGTTATAGCATAGACTTTGCAGAAACGATCACTTAAAAGCATAATTCAGAAACACATAGATCATCCAGATAATATGGGATAGGGTCTTCACCTTTATATTGCACTTTACAGCATTACTATTACTATTAATACTGATACTTTGCAGCTGATGTCATCAACATTCCGTGGGGATGTGAAGCTAACAGTAGGCACTGCTCTGTCTGAAGCTCTGTAACTCAAGTTAGATTTTTAATCTGAGCTTTGTTTTAGCACAATCTGACCATAAAGAATCGATTTAGCTGGAACTACAACAGGTGAGCTAATTTTGTGCTGTTTAATAAGTCCCTCTCAAATAATATAACAGTCAGAAGCTAGCTAGCATTAGCCAACAGTTTTTCAGTTAATCACTCTCACCTTTTTGTTGAAAATCAAACACCTAAACAGGACCATGAACGCTCGTATTGATCACAGGCTCCTGAAAATGTGTTGTGTAAATCCATTTAGTATTTTAACTGCTAAACATTCCGCCATAGACACACGTGCAGTACACCCTGCTGCTTGAAGAGTCCACTCCAACTGAAGCCCATTGAGGACTGCAGTTCCAAGTCTTGCCACCAAGGTTTCCATAGGCATTCTACCAGTCCACATGGCACAAGTAGTTCTGCTACTGTGGTACCATGTCCAGACCCACACATAGACCAGCTCAGACCAGCTCAGTCCTGCAACAAACCAATAAGCATAAGTATTGCAAAAGAAAAAGAACAAGTTTTATACATACTTTGTATTGTTATGTTTGAGTATCTTTGCTTTGGCATTTCATGATTTAGAACTTACAGTTATGATTAATTAAATAAAATACATCATTTTATAGCTTCAGTGCTCCCCTGATCTGGTACAGCTCACCATCTACTGGCAGCAGAGGGAATTACCACAGCAAAAACAACTAAACTAGGTAATGAGGAACATTAAGCAAGTATGCAGTAGTAATGAGCTTGATTTGACGTCAAAAATGCTTTTAACGAGTCTGGTGATGATTTATGGACTTAAAAACAGGGCAGTGTCTTTATCTGTGCTGCAACAATCCTGGAAAAATTCAGACCACGTGTTTGGTGACTGCTTAGAGGCAGGACTTTTTACAGAGGATTACTGAACTTTTCTGGTTAAGCATCTGCTACCTGCTTGTCTCCATGGAGATGTTCCACAGTATGGCAATAAATAACCTGTACCTGATTTTTTTTTCATGTATATGAGCAAAATGTGTCTTGCCTCAGTATTGTATTATGTAAAGTTACATAATGCACCTTTAATTAAAAGTGTTTTTACTGTGAGGGGGCTTGCTTTTCCACAGATCTGTCTTGTAACTTGGCCTGTTGGTGTCCATGGAGATAGATCAATTTAATGCCATACTGTGTAACATTCCAGGCCAAGCAATAACATCTCCATGGAGATAAGTAAGTTGGGTACCAAGATGCTGGATACATAAAAATCTTTAATATTTGGGGGTCTGGGCAGACACTCACTGAGAAATGGTTGAAACCAGCTGCCATCGGGTGGTTCTGAGCAGGGGGGACCCTTATGTGATCTTCCTGCAAATATACAAGCATTTATCTGAATAATGGCGTGTTCAAATATGCCTGTGAAATTAGTTTAATTTGAATCTTTCAGTTCTAGGACAGTGATCAGCTTGGCTCTTTTTAATGGAGAGGGCTACAGCTAATCCTCTGTCAGTAAAAGCATGTGGTTTGGAGCAGATGCAAGACTTTGGAGGAAAACATCTAACTATTTTCTGTAATCTGTATTGTTTAAAGGTCCTACATTGCACAAAACTGACTTATATGAGCTTTTAGCCATAAAGCTGTGACCTCCTCAAAAACATAGCCAGAGTTGTGTTTTGTTTCATTCACACATGTTTGAGTAATCTTGGATTATTAGACTGTCTACATCCCCAAACCTCAAAGAACTCTGTTTCAACCTGTGACATTATTTTGTGGTAGTTTTAAGGTTAACAGCTAGAACAACCTTAAGTTGTTGCTTCTATTTTTGAACGTTTTAATTTTACCTTTTGTACAGCTGAGCTTGTCAATAGAAAGTCTCCAATATCTGCTGCTGCACAGAGGAGTGAAGCAGTTTCAATGAGGTTAAAACAATAGCTGCAGCTTCAAAGTTATGAAATGATCAAATGATTCTAGTGAAGGTGTATGGAGCATTTCCTGTATTACCACATGACATCACAAGATGGAACAAAGTGTTTTCCATCTGAGAGAAGAACACAGCCTAAATATGCAGAATGTGTGTGTTAAACATGGGTGAATGAAACAAAACACAACTCCAGGTTTGTTTGTGATGAGGAAACAACATTATAACATAGATCAGAAAATGATTTTTTGACATACTGCCCTATTTCAAAATTTGTCAACTTTTTATTATTTATCAATTCCACGGTGGCAGGGTACAGCTGCATGGATTTAATTACATTTGCTTGAGAAACATTTTGAATAAACTGTTGTGAAATGATTTAACAAACCAGTTCTACACATCTCTAAGTTTTTACCTAGACAAAACAAATGATTCAACGACTCCTCCACCTATTTCATATTAGCTTCATGTCATAGGTGAGGTGGTGTCTTCAAACTAACCATGAAAATGTAGTTTGGCTGATATGGAAAATTTAAATATAGAATACAAATCTTAGGAGGTTGCGGCAAATGAAAATAGCAAGTGTTGTAAAGGTGCACTATGCAGCTTTTCTGGTGGAGGGGTTGTCACCTGTTATTGGACAAGACAGCTATAGCGTGAAATGAGGAGAGAGAGGGGAGAGACATTTGGCATTCAAGGCTGGGAAGCGAACCCACGACACAGAGGTGGTAACAACCTTAAATATGGGGTATTAACTGCTAATACATGACATTATTTAGATCACCATGTTACCTTTTATTATTTTGAAAACAACTTATTAACATTGTTATGGCCTTCTTTACCCGAATTCTTTACTTGTGTTGTTATGTGTTGTTATCTATCTCTTTGACCTACCTTTCGTGACACTATCTGTTGTTACGCACGGGTGTATCTCTTGTTTGTTAGCCTACGAGACGATGTGTCCAGCGGCCTCGGGCCACTTAGACTAAACGGGTACGATTGTTTTGATGGTATAAATACACTGTATGTATGTTCATTTGTCAGCTGAGGGCGAGACGACACTGTTAGGGACAACAGCCCTTTGTCGATTGTGCACAATTGATTCAATAAATCAGACTTTTTGATTCAAGACAACCTCTCTGTTGATTTTATATTTTTAAGGTTTTACTATTACAGACTATTACAAATTCCACAACAACATGTTTTATAAGTTTCGTTTTTGATGAGTTTCTGCTCCCTTTGATCTCCACGCTAAGTTACTCCCCCTTCGGAGCTCTATCTATCACAGCCAGCGTGCATCCCACTAATGAAACTTCTGAATACGTGTCAGGTTTGTGAAGTTGTAGTGTGTTGTTTTGTATCATGTTTTTGTATATTTATGGAGAATTGTCATGTGGGAGCATAAATTACTCAGACATACATGGATGACATATAAAAACCTCTTAGGGCATGTTTTTGATGAAGTAGATTTCGCATAATACCCCCATAATAATACCACAATTACCCCATACTACCCCCTCTTTAAACCATTTTACTGTTTAAACATAGCAACATTTATATTTGGGTTCATGTATTGTATCACTGACAGAGAACTGTGTTGAACCCAAGTATATGGTTACTGGGATAAACTATACCCTTCATGTTGTGTGACTTATTGTCTCTACACTCACAGTGAGGTCGCACTCGTAGAACTGGTTGGTGAATCCGGCTGGCCCTGCAGGTGGAGGGCTCTGCTGGTGTCTGGACTTCAGGTAGTAGACCAACAGAGCTATGAGAGTGGCCACCAGGAGGAGAACCACTATGACAGAGGCCGCGATGCCCCCCACGTCAGGCTGCCTTTTCTCTGCACACACACAGGTAGGTTGCAGTGCATATGACAGGGTAGACTACTCTTTTCACTAAAACAAAGTGAACTTGAGTATATTTAAGAGTTTCCTAAAATATGTGATTATTATTATTATTATTATTATTATTATTAGTAGTAGTAGTAGTATTTATAATTATAATAATTATTTATAATTTTACTTCCTGGTTGGACACAGGCAGCAGATATGATCTACATAGAGGTAATTCTATGACTGTTACCTAGCAACCATAATGTTAACAAGGGCCAAACCCAAATAGACAGTGATTAGACTAAATCATTATTCCTTTGAGGGTAAATTGTCATTGTTTTGAGTGGAATTTTCTGTGTTAATGACATAGATTTAGCGCTACTTTCTGTAATTTTGTTCTTTTCTTTTCAACTTTTTTCCACAAACTTTACTGATGTATTCTACTTCCTGGTAGCAGGCAGCAGATTTGACAAATGTTGGAGTAATTTTATAACTGTTACCTAGCAACCATAATATGCATCATATACAATTTACAGAAGTCTGGACAAGTATAGGGATCAGAATGCACAGGTTTTGGGCAACCTGTTGGGATGTAACATTTGAATTATAATTAGAAGTGAATGTAATTTGAAGGACAAAACATTAAATAATGCACAAAATCTGGTATTTTTAAAAGACAGACACACGAATTTGAAAAACTAAATCAAAGCGGTGCAAGAAACACAAATGTGCTAGTCATTTCACATTGTCAACATAAAACTTTTGTCACTTATAGACTTAAGCCTCGTTTCCACTGGATCGTTTTGGAGTAACTGCAACTTTTACTCAAGTAAGACGACTGTTACTTCAATAAAAATATGCTGCTGAAAAGTATAGTTCCTTTAAAAAGTTACTCAAGTAACGACTCACCTCTGTAAAGTAACATTTCTTGATTCTAATTGAAACTTATTAATACATAGCATACGATCGCACACCATTTCTACAGCAATTACACTGAGCCTTTAGAGCCCCCTCGTGGTGTATGGACCCCTCTGAATGTCCATAGATCAGGCACTGTGTGAATGAGATACAGATGGTTCTTACTATGGACAGTATCAGTCTCTGTCCCAGTGCAGTCCACTCCAACCGTGTACTCAATGTCGTCTAGAGCCAGGAACCCAGAGCTGCCTTTGATGCCCTCCAGCACAATCTGAGAAGAGAATTACTCATCAATAATCAATCACTATATATTTCCTTTATAAGCATAAAGGAGATTTTCTATACATTACCGTGCATCTGTTCATTTTTAAATACTTTTGGACACTTTTGAATATGTATTTAATTGCATACTGCCAGTCAAAAGTTTGGACACACCTTCTCATTCAATGTTTTTCTTTATGTTTTCTACTTTCTACATTGTAAATACATACTGTAGACATCAAATATATCAGCCAAATGTATGGAATTTTGTATTTTAGATATTTTGTATTCAGATTCCTCAAAGTATCCACCCTTTGCTTTGTCGACAGCTCTGCAAATCCTTAGCCTTCTCTCAATGAGCTTCATGGTGAAGTGTCCTGAAATAGTTTTCACTTCACAGATGTGCCTTGTCAGGGTTCATTAGTGGAATGCCAAGAGTGCAAAGCAAAGAGTAAAGGCTATTTTGAAGAATCTAAAATATAAAACATGTTTGTGGTGAGTTCACACTTTTTTATTTACTACATTCCATATGTGTTCATTCATAGTTTTGATGTCTTCAGTGAGAATCTACAATATAAATAGTCATGAAAATAATCCACAGATATTAAATAAAAAGCATGTCCAAAGTTTTGACTAGCAGTGTAAACTTAAATCGATGTGTAGATGTGTTGTGCAGTGGAGTAGTTTTTATACATTGTATGAATATGTATGAATGTCTATGCCCTCTGCTGGTAGCATTAGGAAAAGACCAAAAAGAAATACTATTATGGACCATATTAGCAAAAGCAAATCCTTATAGTGACGATAATTTTAGAACTGAAGTGATAAGATCAGAGTATCGTGAAGGGGAATGGACAAAATGGATTCTTGTGAAATTTAAGACGTGTTGTAATGCCGTTTTTTCATCCAAAACATACCTCGAGTTGTGTTTTGTTTCATTCATACATGTTTGAGTAACCCTTTATTATTAGTCTGTCTACATTTCCAAAGCTCAATATACTCTGTTCCACTTTGTGATGTCATACAGTGGTAGTTTTCATGTTAACTTCCTTTTACCTTTAGTTTAGTAGAGATTGGATATTCCTGTCTGAAGTTATCCAAATGATTGATGTGAATGTGTAGGAGTGGAGCAGTGGAGCACTTCCTGTATTACCACATGACATCACAAGGTGGAATGGAGTGTTTTCAGTTTGAGAAGAACTGAGCCTAAATATACAGGGTTTGTGTGTTAAACATGTGACTGAAACAAAACACAACTCAAGGTATGTTTTTGATGAGGAAACAACATTATAACATAGATCAGAAAATGGTGTAATATGGGCCTTTAAAAAAAAAAAATCGAGATTTATTTTATCTTAAAACAAAAAACACAACAAGAATGAACAGCTGATTTTTGACACAGACCTGATATTCTTTCGTGGAGGTGATATTGATATCGAAGCGTCTCCAGGACCCCCCGGTTTGACTGGTGCTCAGTAACTCTGTGTTCTTCCCTTCAGAGCGCAACCACACCTTCAGCTCGCCCACCCCTAGAGGGCAGCGTAGAGGGAGGGAGAGTATTTTACTAAAACGCAGCCACAAGCCCAAAAGTTAAATAATATGTATATGAAAAAACTAATAGGAGGCAATTACTGTAAGAAAATGCATTGCAGTTGGCCAACATCATGCAAGAGAGATGACTAAAGAGTGCCCAAAATTGCAAAAAATAACAAAAATAACATAGTAAATCTTTGAAAAGGGAAGTGAAGGATTGTATTTAAATTTAAATTGTACTGCAAAGATACACAAGTTAAGTAGTAAGGAGTAATGTCCTCATAATGTGTTAGTTCTTTTATGTGGATGGTATAAGGGTGATTACATCCACCCTTATACCATCCACCCCTTTATGGTATAAGGGCGGATGTAATCACATTGGTAATGTTAAAGTCCCTGTACCAGGTTTTTTTTCCCTTGTATTTTGAGCTAAATATGTCCTGCCCCAGTACAGATATACTGTATTTTCCAGCTCTTGAGGTCAAAATAAGCCTGGTGCTGTCTACATCTTATTATAAAGTGTTTTATTGTTCGATACTCAAGAAGTGCCCATTAGCATGCTAGTTGTTAGCTTTGCTGTGACAGAAAAAGTCTGTTCTGGTTTCTGAAAGCTGTGAAAAGTGCTTATAAACTCATAGCAGTGAATAATTAGGATGCTCGGAATTCATAAGATTAGTGAGGAATAACTTTGGACCACTGTAAACTGTTTAAAATGAAAAATGAACTAGTTCTGTTTTTCACGTTTTTAATACAGTAAAAATCAGGCACAACGCATTTAAAATATGTTGTGAAATAAATAAAAATGATGATTTAAAATATGTGTAATATATAATAAATAAAAATGATTATTTAAAATATGTGTACATATTATATTATCATAGTGAGGTGTGTGAACATACCTGAAAAAGGCATATTGGCCCAAAATTTCAAACAAGTGCCTTTGGTGGGGGGCAGGTGAGGGCTCAATAACCAAGCATTCTGACTGGCTGCTGTCCTGTCGCTGCTGGGTAGAAACAGGAAGTGACCTGAGAAAAATACAAGAAAATGTACTTTGTTTGTTGGTAGAAGAATACAGAATAGGAACTAAAAATAAAAGGCTTTACCAATGTAGTGTTATCAAGATACAAACATTTCAAACTTAATTTTGATACCAAGGAATAGACCTGATACTCAATAATGATTCCATAACACAATG
>KN478097.1:0-51034 GCA_000787095.1 Periophthalmodon schlosseri | reverse complement strand
CCATGTGGCCTTATATCTGTGTAATCCCTCAGTCGTCCAGTAGGTTCCATAGTGGTCCATGGGCGTGTACTAGTCTATGTGTCTTATACTTGTTCTGATACAGCTCAAGATCATTCTAAAGCGATTCAGGAAAGGTTAATTTCTGTCCTGTGAATGTGACTTTTTTAGTATCGATACCAGCTCAAATAAGTATCTAGTTTCAATACTAGTTTTAGTATCGATTAGAATCTGATTTTTGATACTTTAGACAATTGTATACCAATCACAAAGTGCACAATAAGAACAGAAATAGCCTTGTTCAGACACACTTTTCATTCAGTGCCTTTTCTTTATTTTCATGATTATTTACATAGTAGATTCGCACTGAAGGCTCAGAACTATGATGACACATATAGAATGCAGTAAACAAAAAATTAACTCAAAATAACTCTTTTGTAGCCATCGCTTGCTTTGATCACTGCTTTGGACACTTTGGAATTCCACTAATGAACCCTGAACAGGCACAGCTGTGAAGTGAAAAACATTTCAGCAGGTATCGATACTAAAAAAGTCACATTCACAGGACAGAAATGAACCATTCCTGAATAGCTTAAAATGATCTTGAGCTGTATCAGAACAAGTATAAGACACATAGACCAGTACACGCCCATGGACCACTATGGAACCTACTGGACGACTGAGGGATTACACAGATATAAGGCCACATGGGAATAAAAAAGAAAGTACTACCATTTAATGTTGAAAATCCCAGAAAGTTTTTTATTATCATTGAGTATCAATGTCAAGTATCGTGACACCACTTGTCAATCAACATTTTTTTCTTTGCTACATTCCATGCATTTAGCACATATTATTCACATATCTGATGTCTTCTTCAGTATGTGGAAAGTAGTAAACATGAGGAAGTGTGTCCAAACTACTGACTGGTCCTGCATCACATTGTGGAAATTTCATCTGGTTGTGGTTGGTTGTGTTGCGGTGTGATCGTCCCTCACCCTTCTCGTGCCCAAGGGTGTGGTCGGCCTCGGGGGCAGGGTAGTGTCTCTCTGCCTCCCTGCTGCTGAGCTCCCAGTCCAGCCGGTCTTTGAGCACGTCCTGGGTGTTAGTCCAGCTGCACAGGCCTTTCTCCAGAGAACACTTTGAATCTGGACGCACACATGTATGCATATTCACGTTAATATTGGGAGAATGGTGTTGTAGAAATTAGAGCTGCTCCATTATGGTAAATAGTATGATCACGATTATTTGGTTCATAATTGAAATTAGCCCGATGTGCGAAATCTGGACATATAAGGAACAATGTGATTGGTCCAACAGGTATCCGCACTTCAAACTCTGCCCCTGCAGCCAGGTTTGCAATCAGAAACACCCTGGCTGTAATCAGGGCAGTCTTTTGTGATGTCACCAACTACTTAAAATTGCAGAGGTCACTGAAGGCAGCACACACTTAGATTTATGCCTTTTTGACCAGAAAGCTGCAAATGTAACTAGTTTGCACCAAAAAATAGGAATAGGAACAGTAGATAATGCTATTCAAACACCATATATACAGATTAGTTGCAAAAAAGTGGATTTCCTTTCCAGTCCTTTCCACTATCGTAACTTGATATTGCAATACCCTCACACCCCATCATGTACCAACCTTGAGATTCACAAGCATGATTCAAAATGTGGATGTCGTCAACGGCAACGTGAGTGTTTTTGCCGCCGGCTCCAGTCACCTCAAACTCCAGCTGCACAACAGAAAACACAACTGTCTATGATGAGGGACCTTTTCTCCATCCTTACCCCGTGAACCAGTGTGTACCTGCCAGTCCACCAGGTCAGGGGAGATGTCACCGTTGCCATGACGCCACACCTCTCCCTGGTTCAGACTGTTAGAGAAGATCTTCACTCGCTCCCCCTTCACTGGCTTCATGTACACGGTGAGAGAGCCTTCAGAGCACAGAAGATCATGTTCAACAATCAGGCATGGTGGGGCTTAACAGTGTGTATAAGGCCTAACGGTTTAAAAGGAACAGTATGGAACATTTAAATTTGACATATGGCCAAATTGTTTATGTTATAATTTGGTGTTTTGGTTCTCAAGACTGATACTGAAAGAAGACAGTGAGGAGGGAATGAAAAATGCAGCAAAAAGAAACTATTTTGTGGTCTATCTATTTTTGTATTTATTCAATATTTTACCAGGTAAGTCAACTGAGAACAAATTCTCTATTTCCTTCTGCCCACGACCAAACACATTCATATGAGACGGGTCAAATTTCTTGGCCTCAGACACTGCTAAACCTCTGGCAACAGTACTATTAATCTACCGCTTTACTTTCATTTCTATTCTATTCCCATTATGCATATTAATACTTTTTAATAATAATAGATTTACACAACAACTTGATGATTTTCAAAGCACTTTACGTTGTTGCATTCATTCACTCCCATACTTGATTGTAAGTTACATCTGTTTCAACTATTTTTAAACATTGACACAGGCTTAACTTAAATTAGGTTAAATCTTGCCCAAGGACACAATAACAGTATGAATACGCCACAGTAAAATTTTATGAGGCAGACTTTTGGTCATAGGACATCTTATAGCAATACTTCCACCGATACATAAACACTAACAATTATAGAAACAAGATTTGGACAAGCTAAAGTGATACAAAGTACAAGATACAGTGAAGTAGCATTTCCTCACCAGGACTGGCTCCGCCCATGTGGTACCAGAACTGGAGACACTGGGTTTTGGACGTCCCGTAGATGAGAGGGGAGGTGAGGGAGGAGGTAGCCCCAGCCGGGAGCATGTCCGAGTCAGAGTTCAGCAGCATGTAGTACCCTGGAGAGGGAATTAGTTAGATTAGAAATATTGTACTTAAGAGTGGTAAAGTGTTTTTTTTTTAATGTATTCTTATTTACTTCCTTGTTCCTTCAACTACAAGCAGGTGTAAAAGTGACAAAAACTTTATTTATTTGATATTCTCAGAAGATATCTTGCTCCTTGCCTTCAGAAAGGACTTTTTATGGTCAGTTTGGAAATTGTACATTGATCTTTTTTGTAAGTAATTAGCTAGAGTGACATTTTCCTGCAGGCCACATCCATTGCAACTTTATTATATACGTAAGGCCCTGTACCCAATTTTTCCCAAGTGTTAGAGTAAAATTTGTCTTGCCCCTGTACAGATATATTGTATAAGCAGCTCTTGTGGTCAAAATAAGTCTGCTGCGTGCTGTCCACATCTAATTAGAAAGCATTTTATTGTTTGATAACCAGGCAGTGCACTGTTAGCATGCTAGTTGTTGTTAGCTTTACCGTGACAGCAAAACTCAACTCTGGCCTCTGAAAGTTGTGAAAAGGGCTTATAAACTCATTGTGGTTAGTAATTAAAATGCTTGGAATGCATAATGTAAGTGAGGAGTAACTTTGGACCACTGCAAACTGTTTAAAATGAACTAGAGTGTAATTACAATCAAACAGGGACAGAATGGTACCATATGTGATGGGAAAAGGTCCTTGGAATGGTCATTTTAGACCTTTTTGGCCTATAAAATATATGCTGTTGAAAATATAAATACATGTTCAGTTTCAAAATCACAAGTAAGCATGCGAGCTGCTAACATTCTGGTCCAGTCGAGGGTTTTTATAGCAGATTTCACCAGTTTCAACAGTGTGAAACCTGAGACAGGATCATATGAAATGAAAAAAAAAAACACTGAAATGAGTACACATTTCACTAAGTAATAATAGTAATAATTATGTCTCAATAAATAATGAGACACTGAACTGTAATAGAATCGGGCTACTGAACATGTCTCACAATTACACTGACGTTGCTTTAAATTCATGCTACACTGACCCTATCTGACAGATTTATGGTATAAAGACTAAAAAGACTTGACATTGTATAAAAAGTATAAAACGTTGGAATAAAATAAAATAAAATACATTGCCACAAAAATCTATGTCTAAGGGAACTTGTAATTTTGTGCTACATCTGATTTTGACAGCCCCAAAACTCAAACATTTTAAAAGATACAAGACTAAAATTTCACTTAGATAATATTTTGGATATAAACATCAACTGTGCCAAGTTTGAAATTTTATCTGTGGAATGAAATGGCCCCATATGCACTCTATGGCCAAATGACTGAGAATTCGATCTGTCAGTTTGGGGGTATGGAATCTTATTTCTGTTACAGCAGGTGAACCGTTTGAGACACAGAGCTCATCTTGGCCTTAATTGAAGCAAATGAATTGGGGAAGTTTTCTATTTATATATGAAATAGTAATGCCACGTTGTGGTGTCATAATGTAACTGTGAAGAGGATTTGTCCTTGAGAATGAAAAAAATTTAAAAATTTAAAAATCAATAAATGGTCTAATAAATTGGAAACTCCAACACATAAACCCCTATAATATTTTACTATTTCTCATCATGTCATTATTCTTTGATCCAGTTTTCATTACTGTGTCACACTGTATGTGACTACAGCACCACTTTTTACTCACTCACAAAATTCCATCTGAGGCTTGGTCCAAAAAGGGGGTTTTGGGGGTCCTGGGACCAAACGGGGCCGAGTTGAAACAAAAGACCCTGAATGTGTGATGGCCCAAGGTGTACACTAATGAAAAATATTAGTACGAAAAAGGGTAGCAAAATAATCATAGATGAGGGGTCTGACTGCCAGAATAATGGAGCTAGAGCAAATTCAGCCTGGAAGACCTAATTCCACTCCCATCTACTCACCGCTTCTCCAGAATTTACCTGCTCCTCAGCCTTCATCACCTCACTCCTATTACTCCTCCCCACTGCTTGCTGCACCTCCTCTTCAACCAACCAGCGCCCACTCTGCCCTATTTAAAACCCCAACAACAAACCCCAACTCAGCCTCACCTCGACTACCTCCAGGGTCCAGGCCCCGAGGGGAAGACATCTCCTAAACATCATCTAACTGGCCACACCCTTCATTGCAATGTCTTCTGTCGGGGTCTGAGCGCCAAAGATAACTCATTCAATAAAACGTACAAATACTTTTCTTTTGTGACCGTCTTTCCAGGTTGAAATACATTGTATTTCGTCATTAAATATCTAAAAGGTACATGCACGAATGTTGAATGTGATCATTTGTATCGTTGACTATATCTTCTGACGATATGTGAGTGTTGTCTGACCCTCTGCGGTCTCCAGTGTGTGGTCGGTCTTGGGGTGTAAGGAGGAGTGTCCGTTAGTGAGGCGCCAGTGCACAGCCCCAGAGCTGCTGTAGTCACATCGAGTGCCCTCAAATGAGCACATCCTCGGCACAGAAGTGCACTTTGTGTCCCTGAACACCACGTCGTCAATGGCAACGCGTCCATCAAAGCCCGAGCGCACCGCCTCAAACATCAGCTGGATACAGAGAAAAACAAAATAAGGAATAAGTGTTTAAAGTGGCACTAAAAACTAAATCCACCTTTTTGTCACTAAACTCTGTGTTAGATGTTTTAATAGCATTGTCTATGGTTGTGTGAGTGTGTGCTGCCTCCAGTGGCCACTGCATTTTCAAGTACTACATGACATCATACAAAACTTCCCTGATTACAGACAGATGTTTCTGATTACAAATACCTGGCTGCAAGGGTGGAGTTTAAAGTGGGGATAACTGCCAATCACACTGTTCTTATATCCTCAGACCCTGTACCTAATTTCTCCTCACTCTCCCCCTTTTTTGTCCCCCACATTTCAAACAGAGCTGCTAAACTGGGCAGTACCTGGAGGACTAAAGAAGAGCAGTCCTGTGTGATGTCACATAGTACTTGAAATTGCAGTGGCCACTGAAGACAGTCACAGTTTTTGACTGTTTTTGACCAGAAATCTGAAAATTTACCAAGTGTGCACTAAAATTGCCAAAAAAGGATTAGGAACAGTAAACAATACTATTAAAATGCCATATACACAGTTTAGAAGGAAAAATTTAACTTAATGATATATTTGCATTAACTACTCAGGGCGCTTCACATTGCATTTTTTATATATGTAATGTATGAAACTGACAATTTAAGGTAACAGCTATAAATTATCAAGTAAGGGCTATGTTGGTGGGGTACTGTTCTTACCCTGTAGGGGGTGTGCTGGTGCTGGTGGGGTACTGTTCCTACCCTGTAGGGGGTGTGCTGATGGGGTACAGTTCTTACCCTGTAGGGGGTGTGCTGGTGGGGTACTGTTCCTACCCCATAGGGGGTGTGCTGTGTTAACTTCCCATGCTAGTTTATGTTCTATCGCGATATCACGCGGGAGGCGCAGTTTTCACAGTTTTTACCTGTATGTCAACATGGTGGTTGAATAAAAAACTTCTCTGCAATAAGATCCTTGTGTTTTGGGAATTTACATGCTGGTGGGGGTGTGCTGTGGGGTACAGTTCTTACCCTGTAGGGGGTGCGCTGTTGGGGCACTGGACACTGCGCCTCTTGCCACATGTTCCCATGAGCTCCAGTGCGAGACCACAGGGTCAGCTCATAGCCATGATCATCCAGCAGCTTCACATTCAGAGTACCTGGGCACACAAAGAGAGGATTGTTATAATGTATTTTGTTTGTAAATGACGATCCCCGTACCTGTGTTTGGTCCATAGAGCTTGTAGAAGAAGGAGAGGCACATCCCTGTGGTAGAGGGGGACTGAGGGTATGACAGAAGACGTCCGAACGGACCACGGAGAGAAGGGTCCCACATGTCCACCACCAGACTCCTGCCTGAGCGTAACACACTCCTGTACAATCTACTCAATACAACATGCTCCCCATTAAGTTACAAGTTATGTAGAGGTTTTGAAATTATTGTTGTTGTGCCCTTGAGCAAGACACTTCACCCAACCTGCCAATGAATCTGATGGGTGTGAGTGTAGGAGGACAATGAATGATGCGATGTGAAGTGGCATATAAAACTGATGGCTAATTATTGACTGTAATGATTTGTTTTACCAACACTGATGGTGTGGTCCATTCCGTCCAGCAGAGTCCAGTCAAAGTTATCATTGTTGTCCTGGTACCATTCACAGAGTCCATCCTCAAAATTACACGACACTCCTAGAATAATTAACAACCAAGTGCAAGAACACATCATATAAAAGTACAATGATTTTATAAGTAACACAAACGTGAGCAAATTTTTCAACTATGCTTAAAGGCGCTGTACCTGATTTTTACTGTCTTAAAAAATGAAAAGCAGAACTGGTTCATTTTAAACAGTTTGCAGTGGTCCAATGTTATTCCTCACTCACCTTATGAATTCCAAGCATCCTAATTATTCACCACAATGAGTTTATAAGCACTTTTCACAACTCTCAGAGACCAAAGCACAGTTTTTGGAAAAGCTAACAACAACTAGCATGCCAACAGCACACTTCCTGATTATCGAGCAATAAAACTTTTTGTAATTTGATGCAGACGGTACCCAGCGGACATATTTTAACTTCAAGAGCTGCTCATAAAATATATCTGTACTAGGGCAAGTGTTTGCTGAAATATACGGCAAAACATTGGGTACAGGACCTTTAAAGAAGACATATTGTGCTTGCGTCTACTATATAGTTATAATCTATGACACCTGTGGATCATTATGTTATAATTTGCACATTTTAAATCTTACTATTCATTTAAAATGACAAAATAAAAGAAACTTTCATTTTTATTTTATTTGAACTTTTTTCTAACTTTTGTGTTAGAAAATCGCGGTGCCCAGCGGCACAACAAAGAGCTAAGGGGGCCAAGTGGTCAGTGAGTGGTCACATGTGGAGAGATATGCGCACTACCAGCTGCCGTATCCTAACCGTATCACCAGTTAAGAAAGTAAAATTGAAGAACGTAGTACGTACAGAGCAGTGGACAGGTGCCGGTGGTGGTGAAAATGGGGATTGACTGGCAATATAGTGATTAAAGATTGCTCAAACATGCACGAATCACTCCAAAAACTACGTGAGGTGAGTAAATGATGAAGGGAAGCAACTATAACATGGTTAAAAGCTCTGAAAAGTCAATTTTGCATAATAGGTCTGCTTTAAATTGCAGTGCCTGTATTGTGTATGATTTCATAAAATGACTTACCAGCTGGAGTATAGGGGTAGTAGTTTTGAGCGCAGTCATGGAAGGAAATGTTTGCGACTTTGATTTCGGCCGTAGTATTTATCTCAGCCACTTGTCCTTCAAACGCCAGCTAGTGCCAGATAAATTAAGATACATTTAAATACATGACAACAATGCACTAACAAAAGCTTTATGTTGATAAGAGGATGCACCTGGAAGCGTGATCTCCTCTGCCCGATGTATATGTCCGTGTGGTTCCAGGATTCCCTATCTGTTCCCGTTTTCCCAGCAAATTCCCAGACTTCGGGCTGAGGTCCGAGCACACTGTCCATCACACGCACAGACAGCTCCCCTGCACAAGAGATATAACGTAACATATAGCATAACAATGTCTGAAATACAAAACTACAGGCAACAACACGACTAACTGAGCCCATACTAGGATTGTCAAAAGTATCGAAAATCAGATACTAATTCATAGGAAAACTGTTATCAAAACAAGATACTCATTTCAGCAGGTATCGGTACTAAAAAGTCACCTGCAGATATACAGAAATGAACCTTTCTTGAACAGCTTTAGAATGATTGTGAGCTGTATCAGCACAAATATAAGACATATAGACCAGTACACGCCCATGGACCACTATGGAACCTACTGGACGACTGAGGGATTACACAGATATAAGACCTCATAATATGAAATAATATATAAGAAAGTACTACGATTTAATGTTGAAAATCACATTCTGTTGTCTAAATAAAGTGTGTTTTTGTCAGTATTATTGTAATTGGTATTATGTATCAAGTCTATTCCTTAGTATTGAAATTGAGTTTGAAATTTTAGTACTGTGACTTGGTTTAAAAGGCTTGATTTTGAACTATGATAGAGGAATAAGCTTCTGAGAATTGTCAAAGGCAGTTGCGTCTTTACAGTTCACAAAATGCCTTTTATCAATGCATAGGCAATATCATTGAGTCTATTTTTTTCACAAATAGCTGCCTGAAGCTGAAGGTGTTTACCGATATGGTCTGGGCTGCCGGTCAGCGCGTAGTCAAAGCTGATGGTGCAGACTGGTCCTGAGGGGCCCAGCAGAGGGGTCTTCATCTGGGCTGGAGTCCTCTGGAATCCTGCTGCCTCTGCCACGTACAGGACCACCTCTGCAGTCAGAGAACAATCAATACTGACTCAGGGCTAACGCTGTGTGGTTTTCTGCTAACTGGGTAAAAGCATTTCTACTGAGTTCTGCTTTACACCAAAAGATGTGTGGACTTGAACAGATCAGCCAGCAGTACAAGATGGATTCTTGTATGGCTCCTGTGTGTTTGAAAACTCTTCTCCATAGATAGGTTTAATGGTTTTGTCTGGAATGTTCCACAGAATGGCATAAAACTTCAATCTCACTGGAGACAAATAGACGACATCAAGAATTTTTTGGCAATAAAAATCCTACGATTGAATAAATCAAAGATACATAAAATATGTTTATACCATACTGAGAAACATTCCAGACAAAGCAGGTGACAGACCCTCCACCAGAAAAATGACACAGAGCACCTTTAACGTCTGTCCTTGGACGCTGGGAGACAACAGACTTTTGGATTACAATGGCTTATTTAAACAAATGATTACTAATAAGCATTGCAGCTGAAATACAAACAAAAACTGCTAAAGCCATAGAAATGCACCTTTGGATATGGTGTTATAGTCATTCCTCAGCCAGCCCTGACTCCCCACACTGGAGTCTGTCCAGCCCTTATGGCCCTCTGCGTACGCAAAGTCACCTGTAACACACACAACAGCAGAGCACATGTACCGGGAATGTGTTTTGATATTACAACGGCTTTTCCTCCTCTTTAAATCAGACCACTTTTCTTGTTATGGCATCCTTTGATGGATTTTGGCATTCTACAGAATCTCTTAAACTTATGTTCACTGCTAATGGTGAGGAAAGTGAAATTTGTCCAAAGGAAACCCACCCAGACACAGGGCAATACAACTTTAAAAGAACTGCCTAGGGCGACGTGTGATGTCAGCCTGAGACCTTCTTGTAGTGAGGCGCAAGTGCCAGCCACACCCAGTAGATACATTGTAGTGTTTTAATTCATGAACTACATTAAGCCTGTGGCTACTGTGTGGTCAGCTGGTGTAGACTGACTACAGACACAAATGAATTTATTGTATTATATTATATTGTATTAGATTTAATTTAAATGTAAGACTCTTGTCTTAAAGGAACTATATGTACGATTTAGATTTTAAATTTCATAAAGATGACCTGACTGTGTCTCCAGATACAAGGTAAACATGTTCAAATCAAATATTGCTCTTACTGATAACAATTGTAATGCTGATTTATTTAATTACAAAAACACTGGACATGATGGCTAAGTTGTTTACGTTATAATTTGTGTTATGGTCTAAGTTGTTTACGTTATAATTTGGTGTTATGGTTTGCAAGACGATTATCCAATCAGAAAGCAAAATGAGCCTCACATGAGTCTCTCATTTGAGATCTGAATGGTCACTACCTAAACTCAAGCACCTACAGCCAATCATGAATCAGTGCTAGTGCAGCCTCTGCAGCTCAGTGAGTGAATTCTGGAGGTTCTGACCTTTCACATGAGGCATGGCCTGTCCATATACTGAGAATGAGAAAATTGTGTATGTGTCCTCTATCTGCAGGTTAAGGCACTGGCAACACAGGTACAGTTGTGATTGTAGTCCCTTTTTAAAACTGTAAAGCCATGTGTCCACTGCACGACTTTGTCCATCTAAGATGAGCTTCCTGGTCATGGCTAAAAATCATGGGTCGTAGGTCTCAGCGTGAGACAGGGGACAAGGATCAAACGTTGTATGACCAAAGACGAGCAGTGGCTGATGTCAGACCTGTTTGATATTTTGGAGTCTTGGTGCAGAGTGAGCCCTCTTCTCACTGTGTCTACAATCAATCTTTGTGACCAACAGTAAACAGAAGTGCTCTTCAGTAACAGCAGAGGAGCTCCGCGGTGAACGGGACCATCTCTCCTTTTCTCTTTCATTTATAAACACAGAAACACCTCTAGCATGTAGCGCTACCCTCAGCTAACCACTACAATTATGGAGACATTAGCCCACGGATCCTGGAGCCTGATATTCGCTCAAACAAAATCATGCAGTAGACACCAGGCTTAAGAGCACAGCCTACATACAGGTCCTTTAATACAGTATGATAAATATTGACTGTCAGCTGACCACACGTGTCCTCGTCCTTCGCTGCTTCACAGTCCACCTGGAAGTCGCACATCTTCTCTGGGAAGGTGCAGGGGTGTGGAGGGGGTTTGGGGAAGGTAGCCAGGGTCGTGTTTCCTGCCCAGCACAACACACAGCATTAGAATATGTACATTTGAGATATGAATATGAGTGCGCGCTTTACCTGAGGATAGTCGGCACTGAGGAGACAACACGATGCTGTCGACACCGATGCCTCCGTATTCAAAGTCTCTAATGGCAGCCATGAACATGATCTAAAATCAAAGCCCACAAAATTAAACAATACAAAAATGCATTAGCCATCCAATTCTAACAACCTCTTCCATCCCCCAATCACTCATTCACACATCCGAAGGCAAGGTACAGCAACAATATGCACTGATTTGAGCTGGGATTGAACCACCAACCTTTAGATTTTGGGGTCAATACTCTACCCAATGAGCCACTGCTGCCACAAATGTGTGAAAACAAAAGTAGTTACAATGGAATGAAAGGAACTTGAATATTTCCTGGGCTCACTGGAGACAACATGGGGAAGGTGAAGCAGTTTAAATGAGGCTGAAAACATAACACTGCAAACAATGAATATCTACATGAGTTAAAATTACTCAGTTTTGATTTCAGTAGTTCTGACTACTTAAGATTTATTTACTTAATGACCCTAACTATTACTTGGTTCAAGATGTTGGACTTGTTTCAGTACATTGTGTTTCAAACTAAATTGTCATCCCATAAACAAATGCATTTTCTATTATCAAGCTTAGAGGTGCACTATGTAACTTTTCAAGGAGACCATGGAAACAAGGTTCCAGGCAAACTTACAAGTCAAATCTGTGGAGATCAAGTCCACTCATAATAAGCTACATATGTAATTACGCAAAATAGATATGTTAAATGCCATACTCAAGAACCTTCAAGACATCTCTATGGAGACGAGAAAGTGGTGGACCAGATTATTATTCTGAATTAATTATTTTCGTACAGACAAGATTTTTTTCAGTGTTCCTACTCTAGTTCCAGCTGGTTACGAGCATGAGATGCATTGTGAACAGAGCTGACCTGGAAAATGATGCTGCTGTGGATGTCCACCTCAGCCCGCACCCACAAGTCTCCCAGAGCTCCGCCCCTCTCCCACACAGGGTAAATGCTCTTGTCTGCCACCAGCACTGTGAGCCCACCGGAGCGTGGCCCAAACTGGTGCGTGTACATCACCATCTGCAACATGGAGGAAAGAGACAGAAAGAAAGAAAGAAAGAAAGAAGAAAGAAAGATACATATTATAGAAGTATATGAAAAGTCTATGAAAATAAAACCAATCACAGTCTTGTAGGGGGACAATGGAGCAAGGTCGTTTTAAGTCCAAAAAGCACATTTATAAAGCAATATTCGGAAAAATGTTAACTTAGCTGTTTATAAAGTTTCAGAAACAGGTTTTATATAAAAAATACAGGTCTTGTCACCATTAGTTACCACATAGCTGATTTATTTTTATGAATTATTTTCACTAAAAGCTGCATGCAGCGGTACCATTATCGTTTTTTTGTCACCTGCCGCCATATTGGTTCTAGTTGTTCATGTAAACAAATGTAAACTCCAAAGTAAACATGCATTAACTGACCAAATATCAGTATTAAACCAGTTTCCAGCTTTCCGTTGTTAGAATAATAAAACTCTCTTCCCGTTAAAAGTCCGTGAAAAGCCATATGTTTGATAGAACCAACATGACGCCGACTACAACGATATCCATATATCTGCCCTGCATGACGGTAGTTGGCAAAAAATGATTATGAGCTACACTTTTCAACAGTCTGATGTAATGTTGCCAGATCTTGGCAGTCCCAGACACACTACCTGTGCCCCTCAACCAATCATATAAAGGCACTCTCTCTTCACTTCTTCTTTACAATAGTTTGTGCGTTACAGTCAACATGTTTTTTTTATATATATAATTTGTTCAGGGACATACACAATGCCCCAAATATACTTTTTTTTTCAATCATAGTTCAACTTTCAAACTCTCCCCTGCCTCCACCGCAGCAGCAGGACCAACAGCCTCTTCAGAATCTCCATCTCCTCCTCTTCACCAGGTGAGGAACAGCCAGTATATTCCCTTTAGAACTGTATGATGATGGGAGAGTGGTACCTTGCAGGGGGAGACGCCGTCAGTTGGATCCAGGAATTTAGTTTGAAAAGCCGCCCAGTCTCTCTTCAGCCCAGACTCAGGGACAGTCACGTACAGGAAGTGACCTGCAACAAATAACACAACATTTAAAGATGCTATTTAAAAGCAGGACTGCACAATGGGCTCTGTGCACAACAGCGCCTGGCAACCTCACTGTTAGCGTCACTACTTTCTGTCCAATTGCATCTCTATGAGGTTTCTGTGCGCGCTAAAAGGAATAAGTATTTAAAGATCAGGCAGTGAACAGGGAGCTGCGGGTGGATGTCACTGATAACATGTTAAAAACTACACAAATAAAATGAATACTTCTCTGGAGGACACTTCTGTGTTTAGAAAGAGAGATGTTTGTGTCTCAATGCTAATGCTAATTTTCAGACATAATAAATATTAAAACAACACCACAAACTAAAGTATTCTACGTATAAAAATAACTGGATAGTCTTTATTTTAAATGATTTGAATTTTAATGAGTTTTTTTGAGACACAGTGATCTAGCTGGTGCTGCTGTGCATAGAGCCTATTTTGGAAAAATATCTATTTCCGATTCTTCTGGCAAACATTGCGACTGATTAGATTTGCGGTTTACATTTTAATAATAGCATTCTGTTCAAAGTTCACATTTTAAATACGTCCAGAAGAAATGACAAAAAGACTGAAATATGAACTGACAAATGAATCCAAGAATCACATTTCAGAGCATGTTTGTACAGATCAAAACTGCAGGGTTTTTATGCAGAATAAGACAGGAGATTAAGTTAGCATAATTCAAAAATTGCGGCCTTTGTGATTTGTTAATTGTGTCCATTCAGATTCTGATATCGATTTGATTGTGTTCATATCGCAGCCCTATTTAAAAGGAACAAATAGAATAGAAATAGAACAAATAGAATGCACTGTCCTGGCTTTTGGACATCTTTGCCCTGATATTTTGCATTTTATAAATACAACATTGTGTGTGTGCTCTCTGCTGCCAATGGAAGACTACACTGCCACTTAAGTGTAGTCTTCCTTCCAAAAGTGATATTTCAGCACTTTATAGAACAATTCACTATTTGTCATTTACACATTTTAGCAAATCTGTGATGAATTGATCAAAGAAGGTCTGAGTATTATTATCTGAAAATAACACAAAAAAGTCTGTTCCATTCAACTTTTTTTTTTTTTTCTTTTTACTTTACTCTACTACTTTCTACATTGTAAATACATATTAAAGAGATCAAATATATGAAGAAGATGTATGTAATTATGTAGCAAAGATTGTTTTTTAAAATAACTCTTTAAAAGTTCTGATTCTCCGCCGTAGCCACCCTTTGCTTTGTCGACAGCGCTGCAAACTCTTGGCCTTCTCCCGGTGAACTTTACGGTATGAAGTCTCCTGAAATGGTTTTCACTTCACAGCTGTGCCTTGTCAGGGTTCGTAAGAGTGTGCAAAGTGTGCAAAGCAGTGATCAAAGCAAAGGGTAAAGGCTATTTTGAAGAATTTAAAACATAAAATGTAACATGTTTTTTGTTTAGTAAATTCCATATGTATTAATTCATATCTTTGATGCTTTCAGTGAGAATCTACAATGTAAATATTCATTAAAAAGCCTTAAATAAAAAAGACTCTTTGACTGGTAATGTACATTCAAAAGCCCAAAACTTCAGACTATATCAAACTAGCAAAGCCGTTAGTTTGATGATTATAGTCATGTGGTCCTTCCTTGCATGTAAATAGACGTGTAGGCGTTTTGAAGTACCTGTAGCAGTGTTGTTGGAGTGGTCCCGGCCCGGCCCTCTCATCGGGTCAGTGGTGGAGATGTTCTGCTGGTTGGTTCTGACCCATTTGAGAGAAGAGAGAGACCTGAGATCCCAGATGCCACACAGACCCTCGTCGAAGTCACAGCGGGTGTATCCCTCTGCACGTAACCCAAATCAAACATGTCAGGACGCAAAAGTACACTTCACATTTCATATACACTTTTTGAAGCCACTTTGTGGGCCTCTTAGAATAATGGGACGTGAATGTAACACCCAACGGTTTATACTGTGGTGGTCAGCTCAGAATTCAGTGGTAGAATTTGCATTTTAAAGACATTGTACCTGAGTTTTACTGTCTTAAAAAAATCAATAAATCAATATATAAATAAACTAGTTCATTTTAAAGGATTTGCAGTGGTCCAAAGTTATTCCTCACTTACCTTATGCATTCTGAGCATCCTAATTACTCAGGGTGATGAGTTTATAAGCGTTTGTCATAGCTCTCAGAGGCCAGTGCTGAGTTTTCATGGTAATGCTAACAACAACTGGCATGTTAACGCACACTTCCTGATTATTGGACAATAAAATGCTTTCTGATTAGATGCAGATGACCTCAACAGCTGCTTAGTTAACGCACACTTCCTGATTATCGGACAATAAAATGCTTTCTGATTAGATGCAGACGACCTCAACAGCTGCTTATACAATATATCTGTACTGGGGCAAGACACATTTTGCTGAAAAATATATAGGGGAAAAAATCGGGTGCAGGATCTTTATTTTCCAGTGCTTCTTAATACTTATGTTTAGTGGAGTGTAGATGTATTTGCTGCCTCACCACAGTCCTGCTCGTCACTCCCGTCCCCACAGTTGTCAGTCCCATCACATTTCAGCCTCTGCTCCACACAGGCTTCGTTACTGCACGGGAACATGCCAGTGCCACAGCCGCCCGCAAAGGGAGCTGCACACACAGTAGTTTCATAATGCCTTGGTTATTTTCTGATTCTAAAATGTGACTGATCTAATGTTTTAGAGTGAACTATTGTCTTAAGTATCTGTCCACAGTCCAGTGTAAGCCTGCAGACACAGGACACAAGTGCTCAGTGGATTTCAATGGATTTTTGTCAGTATCAGTATCGGCCGATATTGATGTTCAGTACAGATATTTTCCAGCGCTGCCCCATTCTCTGTGTTGTATGTGTCAGTCCCAGTTTGTTCTCAGTGCATCAGATTTGTCTTTTTGAAGTAAAAATGGAAATAGAGAAGAGCTATGTGTCTTATATGATTACACAAACATGAAACATGAAACTACCCCAGATAAAAACATTTTGTTTTGAAAAGTTAATTTGTGATCTTTACTTCAACTTAAGATGCATTTTTGGGCCTTGCTATGGACTTAAAAAGCTTCCTTATCGGTTATCGGCCACAGCAGCAGGACAAAAAAAAATAAATCTACATAAGAAAAATAGTGCCCTCTTTTGTGCCAAAGGACCTGCCCCTCAGACCCTTTATTTTCATAAACTTTTTGTATTTGCAATTTCTCTGAAAATGTTGAATAAAAATATAAAAGAAAATATATAAACTCCTAGTGAAAAGTTTGGATACACCGTCTTATTCTTTTTTTTATGCTTACTACTTTCTACATTTTATATACATAAAGATGACATCAAATATCTGAACCAAGATATGTGGAATTATGTAGCAAAGAAAAAAAGTTTAATAACTCAACTAAATATTTTTTATATTTTATATTGAAATCCTCAAAGTGTCCACCCTTTGCTTTGTCAACAGAGCTGCAAACCCTTGGCGTTCTCTCAGTGAGTTTCACGATGAAGTCTCCTGAAATAGTTTTCACTTCACAGCTGTGCCGTGTCAAGGTAAAGAAATGCCAAAAGAGCAAAGCAGTGATCAAAGCAAAGGGTGGATTTAAAAAAAAATAATCTAAAACAAGTTTTAAGTTATTTAGAATTGTTTTTTTTTCTTTTTGTTTGCTACATTCCATATGTGTCCATTCATAGTTTTGATGCCTTCAGTGAAAATTCTATAATGTAAATAATCATGGAAATAAAGAAGAAAATAAATGAAAAAGTGTGTCCAAACTTTTGAGCGGTAGTGTAAATTCAACAGCTAAACGTCATCATGGTGACAATATTAACCGTATCTGTTCCATATTCATAAATAATGTAGCATGTACCAGGCAGAGCGCAGTGTTGGAAGTGCAGCTGGTCCAGTGCTATGTCAGCGCTCTGGCCCTCTCGTCTCTCAGAGTAAAACACCAGTTTGAAGGTGGAGGAGATCCTGCCCACAAACACAGTGGCCTCCCTCCATCCGCGCACACTGCTGGGCTCCGGACGCCACAGCACTGCCTCCTCCTCGACGCCAGGGTAACGCACTGAAGCCCAAAGAGGGGCTTTGCCTAGACCCGTCAAACCTGAGGACAGAAGAGTACAAAGAGACAGGTTAGTGTGGGGCAATGCAATTACAATGGCGAGAAGTAGTGTAGTAAAAGCAGTGTGCCTCCCAGTAATAAGTAAAAAGTACAGATTTTCCTGACTTTTTGTTTTTATATTTACCCTGGATTATTAAATAGCTACGGTCATTTTTGCTTTGGCATTTAAGATTGCAACTTAAAGGTGTACTACATTTACATTTTTAAAACGGGGGTTCACTAGCTGGGGCGACAGTGGCTCGGTGGTTAGAGGGGTGGTTCCCCATCCCAAAGGTTGGAGGACTGATTCCCGCTCAGACCAAGTTCTGTTGTTGTGTCCTTAGGCAAGGCACTTCACCCACCTTGCCTAGTATGAATGTGGAATGGCAGTCATATCATGTTAGGTGGAATACAATACAGTACACGCAGGAGCATTGGAATTGTAAGCACTGGACAGAATCTTACAGCTAACCGTAAGGAGCGTTCAAATAGAACCTGGGAGAGATCGCAAGATTACTCAAACATGCATAAATGTCATCTAAAACCTCTTCAGGCATGTTTTTGATGAGGGAAGCTTGAAAAAGTTGATTTTATATAACCCCCTTTGTAATACTGGATTGCACTTTCTCTCTCACATCTGTTTTCCTTCAGTGCATACGTTATTTCTGTCCTTTGTAGAGCCATAAATTAAGTAAAGTAAATGAACTACTTAACAACACAATCTGTAAGAGCCATACAGATAGTGTGTACCTGAGTCCCAGATGAAGTAGCGGAGACTGACTTGACATGTAGGAGCAGACTGCCTCATCTCTGGGGAGACTAGCACAGCTCTACTGACCCCCTCCGACTTCACTGCAGTCACAGCCATGAACCAGCCTGGAACACAACACCACACATTTACTCTGGCCACAGTACATGCTTTTATAGGAAATGAGACACTAAGGGAGAGACAGGAGGAAAAAAAACACTTCCCTCACAACAATGAACTTCATTTTAAATTTGCCTGAATATAGAATGATTTTATTACAACAAAAAAATTGCATAATTAAAAACTAATCTTGTGTAGCAGTCTTTCTCTAACATCTGAACGCGTGGATAAGGTGGCTGAGGCCCTCTGCTGGTAATAAAGAGTATTGAATTTTTAAACCAAAACCAAATTTAGCCTTTGTCAGCATAGTGCTAAAAGATATGCTTTATACTAAAAGCTATTAAAATTCTAACATGATGTGAAATTGCAACATTAAAACATGACAAACTTTAACTTTAAAGATGCACTATGTAACTTTTATGGTGGGGCCCTTCCGCCTGCTTGTCTCTATAAAAATCATGCATGTATTTATTCACATACAGTTTCTTTTATTGCCAAAACCAAAACAGAACATCATTGAGGAAAATTACATTGTGCTGCTTTAGACATGCGCTTTGTAGCTTTGCTGATGGGCAGTCTGTTACTGGCTTGCCTCCATGGAGATGTCATTGCTTTGCATAGAATATTCCACAGTATGGCATTATAAGACACATACATATCTTGCATTTACTCAATTAGAGGCATTCCGCCTTTCAAGACGCCCAAGGCATTATACAATATGTAGCCACAGCTGCCCTGGGGCAGACTGACGAGGCTGCCAATCTGCACCATCGGCCCCTCTGACCATCACCAGCAGTCATGCACACACAATATTCATATCATGCAATGTGGGTGAAATGTATTAAGGACACCAGGACACAGTTTCCACAAGAGCTCCTAGCGCCCCCTGTGGCACCTGGTATTCACAGCAATCTTCCGTCCAAGTACTAACCAGGCCCAGCCTTGTTTAGCTTCTGAGATCTGACAAGATCAGGCTTTGACAAGACGACAGAACGTTCCAGGCAAAGCAAGAACATCTCAAAGTACAAACAATAACATAGTGCACCTTTAGCATAGCAGAGAAGCAACCATATGAGTGTGAACATAGGTCAAGTGTCTCACCTGTGGCAGTTCCTATGGTGTAGTCTGAGGACGGCCCAGTGTTTGTTAACGCGTCTCCTCTCTGTCGTCTCTCCCATTTGTACGGTACGTTCGGGGACCCGACATCCCACCCGCAACCCCCCTGCTCAAAGTCACACACAAACTGCTCCCCCGTGTAACCTTCAGGAACAACAGGAAAAGTGTCATTCTAGTTTTAACAGAAGTTGAGGTAATGTGGGGCACAACAACAGTGTGAACCTGGGCGAGATTTGAACCGGCTACTCTCTGACAGTGGTGGAAAGAGTACTGAAAATTTATACTCAAGAAAAAGTACAGGTTTATGGCTAAAATATGCTCAAGTACAAGTACTGCCAAATTTGTACTTAGGTAAAAGCAAAAAGTACACATGAAAAAAATACTACTCAATGTGGGCTCCTCTTTACAGTACTCAGTAACTCCTATGATTTCTAATGTAACTAATAACAATTACATGTTAAAATTATACTCAATTACAAGTACAAGTACAATTACCCCAAAAATCTACTCATTTACAGGAACGTAGTAGTTGTTATTAAGTCACTTTCTACCCCTGCTTTGTGGTTCCTATGGTTACTCCACTACACTACTGCAACCCCAAAATATTGCCTTTTAAAAAAACGATTAATTGATGCATGAATAAGAGTTATACTTGTAAGCAGGAAGTAATCATATCTGTTAGAATTACTATACTTTTGTTCATTTGTTAGCTTAGCCTTAGCATTCTACTCACCACAGTCCAGCTCATCCTCACAGTTGGTGCAGTCACACACAAAGTCACACTTCTTCTCTGGAGCCAGGCAGCACTGAGTCCCTGCTATAACCGCTGCAACATAAAACAGATTATTAGGGTTGTCACGATACTCGAAGGAATAAACTTGATAGTGAATACCGATTCTGATACCACAAAGATAATAAAAAACACTCTTCCTTTAGACAATAGAATGTGATTTTCAACATTAAATCATAGTACTTTCTTTTATATTCCCATGTGGTCTTATATCTGCGTAATCCCTCAGTCGTCCAGTAGGTTCCATAGTGGTCCATGGGCGTGTACTAGTCTATGCGTCTTATACTTGTTCTGATACAGCTCAAGATCATTTTAAGATTCATTTCTGTTTTGTGAATGTGACTTTTTTAGTGTTGGTACTTGTGTTAGTATCTAGAATCAATACTAGTTTTAGTATCGATTAGTATCTTTCCTCTAGTTTCCCCCATCAACCCAAAACATGTACCACAAGTAAAATCCACCAGCTAAGGTGTTCCTGACCATGCAGAGGACAAATTTCCCTACGGGGACAATAAAGAGAACCTTATCCTTATCCACGGAGCCACTGCCATCTGAGCTTTAGGTCAAATCAAATTACTGAACTGTATTAATCATGATGTAAAAAGCCCAGAGGAAAACACTTTAATGAGATCAGCCAAGTTAGAATGGCCAATGAGTGAGTAGTTGAAGAGGCTGTTGGACTGGCAGCCATGTCTCCGTCAGTCCGCCCCAGGGCAGCTTTTCAGCACCAGTGTGCATGAGGTTTGACTAAATAAAGCATCTCTGAGCAACTTTGAGAGCACCAAAAAGCCAATTCAGTGGTATTTTCTATTACTGTTTCTAAACCTTCCCAAATCCGCCAAAATTAAGTGCAGATCTAGTTTAAAGGTGGACTATGTAACTTTTCTGGTTGGGGGTCCACAACCTGTTTGTGTCCATGGAGATGTTTTTGCTTTTTGTGGAATTTTCCGCTGTATGGCATTAATATCCTGCATGTTCAATCGCAGGTGTTTCTATTGCTCTATCTATGAAGATAGATAAACTTTATGTTATACGGAGGAACATTCCAGGAAAAGCGATCACATCTCCATGGAGACAAGGTGGCGTGCCTTACACAGTGCACCTTTACGGACATGCGTAAAATAAAACATATACTTTAGTACATGGATGTGACCTTTGTCATACTGTGATAACTTCCGATAAAGAAGTTGGGTCATATCCTGGGTTTTATAAGGCATAACTATTTAGACTACGGCCATCATAATAGCTCTATGAATGTTAATATGAGGTTGTTGGGTTTAGAGGGAGGGGGAGTCTAGACCAATAAGCTGTAAACAGTGTGCAGTGCTTTCCAGGCAGGTCGGTGACGCTGGCTGCCCTTTTGAACACAGCCTTACTCATATCTATTAATATTATTATTGATATGCTATTGCTATGAAAGAGTAAATGCATTGTTTTTGTTGTAATATTTTGAGCTACTATGTATCAGTGCTGTCACAAAACTAAAATTTCAAACTCAATTTTGATACTAAGGGATAGATTGGATACTCAATACCAATTCCGATACCACAATGATAATAAAAACACTCTTTATTTGGGCAATATAATGACATTTTCAACATTAAACGGCAGTACTTTCTTTTATATTACCATGTGGCCTTATATCTGTGTAATATATAGGTGAAGTTTATCATTTTACTTGCTGGTTAGACACGGGCAGCAGATATGACATACATAAAGGTAACTCCATAACTATTATCTAGCAACCATCGTGTTAACGAGTGCCAAAACATGTCTAAATTGCACAATAGGTATGATTAGACTAATAAAAATAAATGACAACACATTTATTTTGTTAAATGAGGGTTTAAAATGAAAAAAAAAAAAAAAAAAAAAAATGCCTTCCTTGCTCGTAAATTATCCCTGGATTTTGGATAAAATTTCAGTGTTGATGTTGTAGAGATTCTGTTTTAGAACTCACCGCTACCTCCTATATTTTTGTATTTTTCTTCTCAACTTTCACAAACTGCCACTTAACTGATGTAAAACTATGATAAATATTTAGCACAGGTACTATCCCACCAAAAAAAACGAGAAACCTGTCACACACACTTTAAGTCTCATCTCCACACTCCTAATGTGAAGGCAATGACCAATCTAATACAAAATATATATTCAGATATTAATATTACTTACATTATTTCTGCTATTCATTTTATACATTTCTAATTTACAGTGAGGAAAAAAGCTGATACAAAATAAACATAATATTTGGCTAAATTCACAGATTTTTTTTGTGACATCAAACTTGTGAAAATATTGACAGAATAATAGATTTTTAATTTATTTTTTTTTACAAAATCGAAATACTTACGCAACACTATTTGTAAATAATTAGTTTAATGGCCAGGACCTAAAATAAATAACTAAAATACGACATGCTTTAAGATTATGTCATACCATGGGTCTTATAACAAATGAGTTCCATGTTTCCATCTAAAGCAGTAAGTAGTATTATTAAATCTTACCCCAGAGAGTAAAGAGCAGACTGAAGTGGATCCTCATCTTTGCTCCACTCCTCCATGAAGGACCTGTGTCTCTGGCTCTGGAGATAAGGCCTGGACTTTAGGTTTACCCACAATGCACCTGCAATAAGCCATAAACACATTTCCTCACAGCGGTGTGCGTAGACGTGCTCTGATAAAGGCTGAGGTGATGTGAGGTACAAAACGTTATAAAGTGTTGGGACACGGTTTAAATCGGCTTTTGTGCTATTAATCTGTGTATATGGTGTTTTAATCGCATTGTCTGCTGTTCCCAGTGCTTTTTGGCCATTTTACTGCGAACTACGTCAATTTGCAACTGTGTGTAAAACTTTAGAGTTGACATCTGAAAAGTTCTGAGGCTCGTGTAATGTAATTCTTGTCTCCTTTTCCTCCAGGACACGCAGCTTCAGTTAAAGTGCCAATGTGCCTCCGGATCTAAAACTGGTAAAAAGGACGGAATAAAAAACATTTAAAAATCCTTTGTGTGCATATAGTGAAGGGTTTGTTCCAGGTGTTACAGGTGGGTAAGCTGTAAAACAGGATGATTCTTTCAAAGAACCTGTGCAGTGTCTTTTCAAATATCATTCCAGAGGCTGAGGCTTCATTGTGGTGTTGAGTTTGTGACTTTAGAGTGAGCCATTGCAGTTTTATAAGGGACTATCAAAGGCGTTTCCCAGTTGACACATTTTTTGGGACAAGCACATATGAAAGTATTCAATATACAAATAATGAGCACAAAAGTTTTAAAACTCTGAAGTCAGTCTTTTCTTACATTTAGGTTGTTATACAAGTCAAACTGTTCTACTAAAATATGGATTTTGGGGCTTATAAATTAATAGAAACTTAAAAAATGCAATTGACTCGATATTGATTGATTCTGCAAAAATCAATGCCATCAGGTTTCCAAATTTTGTCCAGAGGGGATGATGGTCCAATGTAAAAAACATCATTCTCAAGGAAATAACTGTACAATTGATAAATACATTCAGCGGACATGAAATATACCTCTAATTACAGAATCACCCTTAAGCTATTCAAGCATCACCACATTTTTTCATTTAGCCAACATCTGAGACAAGTGGAAGCTTTTTCATATGTAGCATTTAATATACAATTTTAAAAAACAAGTGCAATTCAAACAAAATGTACTTGCTTCTTACGTTTAGTGGTAAATACGTAGTTTTCAAAAGTTGATGGGACAATGAATTGGATAACTGGGTGAAGGTATCTCTGCAGCGGCTTGTGGTATAGAAGGTTCAGTGGTAACGCAGGAGAGGTGGCCCCCTAGTGGTTCCATCACAAAAGCAAGTTACTTTAGCCCACATACCTAGTGCTGGTGAAGATGAACTGTACCTGAACATGTGCTTGGAAGTAGCCAGGTCATGTAATGTATAATGAGTATCAATACAGAGTAGACATTTTTAAAGCAGCTTCAGACACACTTGAGTAAAATGAAAAAGTTGATCCAATAAACTGACATGACAGAAAGCTTTAGGTTTAGAAGGACATACATTTTAATTTCTCATCAAAATGGTTCTGGTCAATGACTCTAAAACAAGTCGCCATCAAGTCCAGGGCTGAGAATTACAATGGTATATAGTGTACTGACTGTACTACTGAGTTTGGTTATATCCCATTCATGTTTTGAGCTTACAACAAACTCTAACAACTGCCAAAATATTAGGGATAGTTGGGTCTTTAATTGTGTGTAATAAGACTATTTACAGGCTTTTTTGGGCCTAGAACGTCTCATAATGTTTGAACTTTTATTCATACGAAGCTGTTCAGTAGTAGTTGGATAAATGACATTTATATAACACCACTGAATCTCTTGTGTGGCAAGTTAACTGCCATTTTCGATCCCTACACTGGTATCGGTTACGGGTAATGCTGGGTATCGGCAGATACTTAAAGTCAAAGTTTTGATGTCAGTATCAGAACTGAAAAAGCTGGATCGCTGCATCTCTACAAAATACTGCACAAATATCCACAATCATATTATAGTATAGTATACTATATATACTATTATAGTGAATGATTAAAAAACACATTTCAACTTCATACTCTTAAGATTTATCAGTGCCAAGTGATTTATTTGAACAATTATACTGCTATGACATAGGACATTAGTACTCTGTTTATCCTGTGTATTTTGTCCTTGACATATATTCAGATAAACAACTTCAATTTTAATTTTATTAAAAACAAAGTTTTTGTGTGTTACATTTTGAATTAAAGTTCATTTTTCACTAAAGCAGTCTTGTTATTTTGGCAGTTGTAATGGTATGTACTGTGGATGAGTACTATGTGAGGCCATTGTGAAGTTTGTCCCCTACAGGCTTCAGTATCCTTCATTGGACCAGGTCACCTCGTAGTCAGGATACCGCTCCTTCAGCTTCTCTGTGGTGACTGCGTGGTTCGCCCTGCCGTACCCCTGAGGGTAGAAAGAAACATCAATTTACAGTTTTAAAATGCTATACAGTACAGTGTGTTTTAAAGGCAAGAGACAAAGATTTATTCAAAACAGTTTTGTCAAGGCAAAAAATGGTACAGTATGACGGTGTACCATGGAGTTCTTAACCAAAGAAGCTTTAATATAAATTACATTGTTGCTTTCAGTTATTAGGTTTATACACGGAGCATCCATGGTTGGATTGGACTGAAATAACGTCAGACAGTTCCTTCCTAGTTATTTACATTATTTGTGATGTGATAGACCTATATGAACTGTATAGACAGCAGGTATCAATACTGAACAATTACACATACAGGAAAAATGTGGACATTTTTGTTTTTCCTGAATGGGGTTAATGTATAGAACTAGTATAAGACCACAAATCAAACCCTGTAATATTGTGTTGCTATTCAGGTACTGAAATTGGTATCAAGTCTTTTCCTTGGTATCAAAATCAAGGTTGACATTTTGATATCACAACTGAAGATGTCAGATGACCTCACCATGCAAAGCACTTCCCCAGATTTTGAACTTGATTTGTAAAGAGTATGTAAATATTTGTGTCTCATCATCTCTACTGGTGAAGCAACATTGTTTTTTGTAATGACTCATAGAGAAAACAATCATAAGTGTGCTCTTAACAGCATATCTGGTTCAGTTCTGTACCATGGAGTAGCCATAGACGTGGATCTTCTTGGCCTCTGGTTCATGTCGGATGCGTCCTCCTCCGATGCACTCACAGTCCAGAACACTGTCCTTCTCCAGCTCCTCTGACACCTTCTCATAGATGTCCGCTGCAGAGTAGACAGTTTATATGATATGACAACATACTCAGTTTTGTGATTGTTATTAGCAATTCTCCACATCCATTACAAAAATGAATGACGAAAACTCGCCAAAACGACTTCCGAACATTATCTTTGAATTTATGTTTTAGGGTATAGAACAATATACCATAGTATGGTAACTAACTGAGATCAGGCTATTAAAATGTGGCTGTACAAAGCCTAGTTAAAGATGCACTGTGTAATTTTTCTGGCTGAGGGTCCGCCACATGGCTTGTTTCCATTGAGACGTCATTGCTTTGCCTGAAATGTTTCACACACGGATATTACGCATGTCCATCTTACATTCATTCAAGAACATGAACGAATGCGCTGGAGACGAGCAGGTAGCAGACCCTACACCAGAAAACTTACACAGTGCACCTTTAGACTGTAAACTAGGTGTTGGCACAAACTTTTCTTTGGATGAAATGCTGAATTTGCAACATTACAGATAACAACAGAATCCCATGTTTTAAATGAATTCTGCTCTATTCTACCTCTTTGATTAGTATGAGTAGTTTATCATTGACTGTAAGACTGACCGTGGTACTCTGCCCAGCCGTACCCCCGCACGATGTCTATCTCGGAGTCGTCGCCCTCCTCCCGGCTGTGCACCCGGATCAGCACATACTTGAACACCCCGGACGGGTCGATGTCAGCCCGCGGGATGTTGGCCATGAGAGCCGCTGCCTTAGTCTGCGTGCACATCTCCAGGCGACCCTCCACAAAAGCAGCGAGCAGACAGGCGAGGAATAAATGTACCGGGGAAGTTCGCAGCGGCTCCGTGTTTAGTTTACGAGGAAAGTGAAATGTTACGACTTCAATAAACAGTGAGATCACGATTTTCATTCAACATGCGGCGCAAGACTTGACACTTCCGGCAATAACAAGAGAACTTCCGGTAAAATTTGACCTTCAACATAAAAGCATGGAAATGATTACTGTTTTTATTTTTATATAAATTTTATTTTTTAAGGTTATTGACAGAAAGTTAAGGCATTACGATTACAGTTGACTTATTGATAAATACGTAATTACATACATACATAAATGCAATGCATATTTCTCACTATCATTTGTGTGTTGCCTTAACAGTGTCATACCTCCAGTTCATTATATTTAAAGTGCATCTGACAGATTAGACTACTCATTTCTCTAAACCATAGTTAAACCATAAATGACAACACATTTATTTTGTTAAAACAGTGTTTAAGCTGTCAGAAAAAAATGCCTTCCTTGTGTGTAAATTGTCCCTGTATTTTGGATGGCACTTCATGACATAAGTAGAGGGATTCTGTGTTAAAACTCCTGTATGTGTAACTTCCTATATTTTCTAACCTTTTGTTTTCTACTTTTTTTCCACAAACTGCCACTTGACAGGTATAAAATTATGATGAATACTTACTACAGGTACTGTCCCACCAAACCAGGAAATTTGAAAAATAAATTAATCTGTTAAATACACTTTAATGTCACTAGTTGTTGCTAAATAAAACTTTAAAAATAAAAAAAGACACAAGAATAAACTTGAATTACAAATTAATAATAAAAAATGTTAACCAACTGAAATACCTTTTATGTTTCACAGTCATCAAGAAGACCCACCAAAAATGTATTTATACATTCTTTCTCTGAATGTGAGGACTCTAAAGTAGATATATTCACTCCTGGGACCATGCATGAACACAGAGTAAGCAGTTTACCCATATTACCATTCTTCTTTTATAAGATAGACAGTTGTATTTAAATTATTGAAATGAGTATCCACAGTGTGTCATTGTAGATACAGAAAGATTGTGAAAATCTAAAACAGAACTCACCAAGCACATAGTTGCATACTTTCAGGTTTGATTCAAAAACAACATGAAGGGGAAATAGAAATTAATTAATTAATTAAATTCTTCTTTTTATTCACCAGATTTAATTTGTAGGGCGATGTATAAACGCATTTTTACTTTATTTACAGTGCACATTCAGGATCACAGTCAGTAGCACAGACAGGCTTTGCTGCCTGGACTTGATATAGTTTTCTAAAATACAAGTTTCTTTTACACAGATATTCAGTGTCAAATAACATTATGCATATGTAACAACGAGGCCTCATAAAAAAATCATACGAAAAGTCTATTACAGTTGGTTGGTCAGGTTCTTCACATTTGTTAGTGTGCATAAAAAGACATTTTAAAGCAATAAATATGAGATATTATTTAAAACATGATATAAACTATAACACAGTGGTTCTAAAAGTGGGGTCCAGGAACTGCTGGGGATCCCTGGGCCATGTGTCGGGAGTCACTATTAATCATTACTTAAATACTACGGTTTCTTACGATGTATAATCCCACACATAATGTTTTTGATGGAAACAACTACACCAATACAATAAGGAGTATGAGGAATTAGGCTTTCATCCAAATCTGGTTATAAACATTTGAACTTCTGAATTTTGTAATGCCATTGCAGAGGACAATATAGGGTTCTGGGGATATTTTTATACCAATAAGGGGTCTCTGGCCTGCTCTAACAGTAAAAAGTATAGTTCAAATACTATGGAAATTCTAAATGCAAAAACAGTACATTGGTTTTTAGTGCAAACTCTTTTCTTATAAAATGCCTGTTCATTCCAGTTTAGTTGAGTGCTGTGTCTCAGATGGTGCTCTCGGTGTTGGCCTCCTTCCTCCCACCACAGGCTCGCACCACCACACAGCCCAGAGCCAGCGCCAGGAGCAGGACCACCAGGAAGAGCAGGGTCCCCCAGGCCCCGGGCATAAGGGCCTTCCTCAGAGGGGGGCTCTCAGCGGGCAGCAGGTTACTCAGAGTCAGCATGTAGCCCAGAGCCCAGCCCACCGACGTGCCGCCAGCCTGCACACATGATCAACAACAACACCATTTTCTAACAGTCTACACTTTATATTGTCTGTCACAGGTTACTAATGGTGCTTTTCAGATTCTACAATGTGATGATGTCATACACCCAGATGGAGGCAATTCAAATTCACAAATGTTGAACCTGATCATTTATATTATGGACTGGACCCAAGAACTCACTGTATTAAATCTGCATTTTAATAACATTAATTTTAGCTGCCTCCGTTCACAAGTTCTAGTATTTGATTATTTTACACACTCCTCCACTGGGTAAGTTGTTGTTTAAAACTACTGTGCCAATGCACTTCTGTAGTCCAATTTTAGACCTGGTTCACTCTCAATTTACTCCTGGAATAGTCTTACAATAGACCTGATTAAGATCTGGTGGTATTTGGAGTAAAAAGTTGAACTGAAAACTTGAAAAAACGGAACTAAGATAAATCTCTGCAGATTGCGGTCAGATCACAAATCAAAAGGTCATTCCAGGGCCGGGCAGTTCATCGAAAGATCGAGAGATGGTGAAGTCATGATTAATCCTCAATGAAATGGAGGAGTTTTTGAATCAAGAGATCCACAGCCAATCCTCAATAGTAAAAGCTTTGGAGCAGAGTTCAAATTCTGGAGGATTTTTATTTATTTTTTTTTTTCAAAATTTTTGGGTTAGATGACACTGATTAAACATCTGCATTATTTATGTTCATGAAATCAATACTAAAAGCCATTTTAATAAAAAAAAAAAAAAAGACAAATGCAATAAAATAAAAAATTGAGATCGATCAATATGAGGAAAAAAAAAAAGTTTTTCCCTTATTGCCAGCCTTGGATCATACTTAATTATGTTAATGATACAAAGTACCTTCTTCTGGAATGAAACTTGTGGAAAAGACGTTTGATCGAAGCCGTATCCTCGGAGCAGCAGCACCTGCATAAATACAGCAGAGGCACAGTAATCCTGCAGACGGGACTTCTGCTCTGGGGCCAGGGCAAGCAGCTGGAACACACAGAAATGCAAAGGACTGTATTATGGCTATATTATTATGTATAACGATTATCCATAATTAATATGCAAAAGTGCTCAAACACATTTCCTTAGCATTCATATAATGTAGACCTACTGTACTTCTAATAAGTTTTAAATCAATAAAAGGTCATATGAACATTTGATCAGCCTTTCTCCTGCAGGACGCGCTAGTGCATGTTTTAAATACACTGGACTCATTCTGATCAAGTCATGGTGTAAGAAGCATCAATCTGTTAGCATTCTGTTTCTCTGTATTTGTTATACAGAGTGATGTCAGGCTGGTCACCACGCCCTCCACTGCATTTTAAGCCTGGCCAAACCTAATCGTACAAGTTTCCTTTATTTTTTCTGAAACAGACAGACCGTGCGTGTGCCTGATTGGCTAATCCACCTGTCAATCACACCCATCTGAACTCGGGGAGATTCACCGGTGAACAGACTCACATATTCATTAAGCATTGAAGAAGTGTGTATTCTAGATGCTGTTTCAACATTTGAACATGCTCCTAGGCCTATTGTAACCAGCAGAGGCCAGGGCAACATAACATACTCAACAAGAAACTCACACCAAAAGGTATTTTTCATTCATGGGATTTCATTATTCACTATCATTATTTTAAGCTGCAAAATGTGAAGAAAAACCCCATAGCCAAGTTAAAATGTTACATGTATTGTGCGCCATTGTAAACATATTGATACTGTTGGAGGAGGAGCCTACTTGGTTAAAATTCAGGCCACAGATCTTCTTGGTGGCTTCTTCCAGTTGTGAAGGCGTAGTCATAGTGACACCAGCGACTTTTTGCAGGAACGAGTGAGTGTAGAAGAAAGCAGAGAATGCCTAAAATGGAAGAAACATAAATGATAGTCTCAGTATCTAAAACATAATATTTTTATGTATTAAGTATTGTATAGCAGAGAATGCTGGTGATGTGTCTTGACAGAAAACTCTAGGTAAATGAGTAATATGCAATGACTGTAATAACTGAACAGAACTTGAACAGAAGTATACATTGTACAACATGTTGTCGGAGGTATTGTCTGCCCTTTACTTTAAATGAATAACGTTCTGTAGTTCTACCCCAGTCTGCAGACATGAGAGCGGTGCTGGCCCTAGCAGAGCCAGAGAAACATAAGGTCTGATGTCCCACTGTGTTACTGACCATGAAGCTGCCGCTGACATTGGGCTGGAAGACTCCATCAAACGAGCAGCGAGAGAAAGAGCACTGGTCGAACGAGAAGATCTGATTAATGATTCCCACACAGTTCCCGTAGTGACCAGTGCCCTGGACGCTCAGCTCAGCCTGGGGGTCAGTCTGGGGGTCAGTCTGGCGGTCAGTCTGGGGGTCAGAGGGTGCTGGTCTGGATGAGGAGGTGCAGGGGGAGTTGAAGATGCTGTTCAGAGAGACCCTCTGACTGTGGCCAGTGGGGTAACATGGGTGACTGATAGACCCTGATGTTCCCTGTGTCTGAAAAAAAAGAAAACAATCAAATAAAAACTACAACGTAACAGCTAATAGGATACATATAGCTGTATCTTATATGATTCTGTAGTTATTTTAGCTGTACAATGTATGTCTGAAGCATGATTTTATGTACCAGCTTTAACTTTCAATGGCAATAGTAAAAAATGCATACGCACGTCAAGGTCTTTACATTTTTATTCTTATCATATGCTGTTATTTAAGAAATTGTAAACTGCCTTAAAATGTATTTTTATAGATATCTTTTTGTAATTGCACAATAACCCTGCTTTGTAACTAAGAAAGTCAGGAGTAAACTTGTTTCATAATAATCCTCGATTTCCCAATTTTGAAATTTAAAAACAATCTTTATTAAAAACCTGAATTAATAGAATTATATATAATGAAAATGCTTTTGTATATAATGAACATGTTTTTTATGCACTTTATAATTTACACAGATAAATACATTTTATTTAAAGATAAGTTATCCCTAAAAAAGTTATCAATTTAAAGAAGATATATTGTGCTTGTGTCTGCTCTATAGTTATAATCTATGACACCTGTGGATCATTATGTTATAATTTCACCTTTTAATGTCTGCTCTATAGTTATAATCTATGACACCTGTGGATCATTATGTTATAATTTGCACATTTTAAATCTCAGTTTTCATCTAAAACGACTTAATAAAAGAAACAAGTCCACTGACTTCCACTTTAGAAATCTGTGGTGCCAAGAGGGAGCTGACGTTGCTGTAAACGCCATTACAACAAAGAGCCGTGGAGCTGTTGGCTCCTCCTGTGGACAGCTGCAGATCACGTTAGCAAGTCTAGCAGATTTTTTTTTGCACCAAAATGACTATGTGACGCAGCCAAATTCTATGTGTATCATCGATTAAGGAAATAAAACTGGAGAACTAAGTAAGTACAGAGCAGTGGGCGTATGAAAAACGGAAGTTGATTGGCAATATGGTGTCTCAAAAATAAACGATTAAGGATTCCTCAAACATGCACAAATCACTCCAAAAACAACTTCAGAGGGAAAATGAGAAGAAGAGAGGAAACAACTATAACATGGTTAAGAGCTCTGAAAAGTGGATTTTGCAAAATAGGTCTGCTTTAAGATAATATAACACATTTCACTGTTTGATTTCTCAGTAAATAAAAGTGCATTTGAGAAAGTGAGTGTTTGCTCTGGGAATTAAAAAACGCCCTTCAGAGGCATGTTTAGCCTATACCCATGGAAGCCTAATTTAAACTGTATAGAAAGTGTGAGATTTTTAGTTGTAGAATTTTCCATGTTGAAAAAAGTAAGGCCCAGTCTTGAAATTTTAGCCAACCCAGATTCGAGTGCTGTGTTTATACTGAATCTAAGAAACAGTTTAATGATACACAGGCGGCTTTGTTCTGTATCAATTGGAGCTTATCAAGATCTTTTCTTTTAGCAGTTGCCCATGTGCTCTGACAAGAATCCAGTTGAGAAATAATTTGAGTAGGGCTGGGCAATATGGTGACAAAAATCAAATCATATGAAAAGTACTCGTGATATGATTTTTTTGGCACATTGCTCACCCCTAAATCAGAGTTCTTACAACAAGCTTGGTTAGCTCCAGTGTCAAGTACTGATGCTAGTACGCTGTACCTTGACCAACTGAGCGAGGATCCTCTTGAGCACCTGGTCGCGCCCGTAGCAGAGGAAGCTGTGGGTGTACAGGGTGTAGTGCTGACCGTACAGCTGCAGCCTGACCCTGTCCCTCTCCTCCTCCACCCCCTCCTCTGTGGCAAACGTGATCTGAGTGGACGCTCCACCGAAGTCTAGAGCCCCCACAGTGCCCCTGCCTGGACTCAGCCAGCGGCCCACGAAACTGTACTGGAACAACACAACACAGGGTTCAACGGTGACTATATTATCGCGAAAAATACCAGTTTGCCAATGGTTATGGTTGTAAGCCTGGTTTCTTTTTTTCACATCTAAGGCAGAGAATAGAATTATTTTTTTGTTTATGTTTTTTTGTCTTTCTTATTTTTGTTAGTAGTTTAGTAGTAGAAAATCTAAATAAAATAAAATTTGACAACCTTAAAGCCACAGTATGTAACTTTTTAGCCAAAGTTACATACTTTATTTTAGTCGACTAAAATTAAAAAAATCATGTTTTTTTCATTTTGTGTTTCATAGTGTTTATTGCACTAAAAACCATCCATCCATTTTCTTCTGCTTTATCCAGGGTCAGACAATGAAAACCTTGCAAAAAAAAAAAAATCTCCATGGAGAACGTTCCAAAGTATGGTTTTAACATTTTGTTTTCATGGAATCATGCAGGTGATGTGGCACCTCCAGAAAATTACATACTATATCTTTGAATCAACCAAATCCAAATTGGAATCCACCAGCACTTGATCTGTTGCCGTGTTTGTTCAAGTGTTGTTTTAATATATTTTCTAACCCATTAAGATAAAGTGTAGATAATCGATGAGTTGTAATTCAGTGTTAGAAATGTCTTCAAATCACAGATCTGTAATCTGTACACTGTCTTTGTAACATATGATGTAAAATATGACAGATAGCTGTCATATCTATTCAGTGCCACTAGATGTCCTCAGCTGTCCTTCGGAATGAACCCCATCCCACAGTAAACCGCCTGCACTGTCCCAGAGCAGTACCTTGATGAAGTTTTCCAGCAGATAGTTGACAGTGACCCAGCCGTACGCCCCCTCCTCCTCCCCACTCAAAATGGCCGCCCCCCTGAAGTCAAAGGGGTACGACCTCAGCTTCTGCTCCACCTCCTGCAGGATCTGAGTCGACTGCTGACTGCTGAACATACTGGTGGAGACCAGGAGAATGAAAGCACAGGAGTTAAGCCCAAGAATAATCATGAAATATTAAAGGCGCTGTACCAGAGTTTTACTGTATTAAAAACATGAAAAACAGAACTAGTCCATTTTAAAACTTATACTTATTCTTATTCTTCGCTTACCTTATGCACTCCATCCTAATTTATCATATAAGATGAGTTTGTAAGCAGTTTTCATAACTCTCAGAGACCAGTGCATAGTTTTGCTGTGACGGTAAAGCTAACATCAACTGGCATGCTAACACACACCTCCTGATTATTAGACAATAAAATGATTTCTAATTATATTCAGACAGTACACAGTGGACTTATTTTGACCTCAAGAGCTGTTTATAAAATATATCTGTACTGGGGCAAGACACATTTTGCTCCTACAAGCCCTTTAAGAGGGGGTATTATGCAAAATGTACTTTTTCTACCACGTTATAACGTTTCTCTTTAAAACATGCCTGAAGAGGTCAGATGTCATCCATGCATGTTTGAGTTATTTTGTAATCTCTCCCGGGCCCTATTCGAAACGTCCTTATGGTTAGCAGTAAGATTTGTCCAATACGCCCACAAGCTCGTGCTCCCACATAACAATTCTCCATAAATGTACAAAATTAGTATACAAAACTATACACAACAACTTCACAGACCTGATGTGATGTGCAGTAGTTTCATTGGCGGGATGCACATGATTGTGTTGTGATAGTGTTATATTATGTGTTATATTATCTGTAATAACAAGATAGATAGAAAAAAAATGTGTGGCTATCTATCTGTCTAACCTTCTGAAGTATCTATACAGCTACTCTGACTATTACATGGTCAGATTTTAGTTACACTATATGGGAAATTGAATCATGTCTTACTTTAGAATGAAATGACAGTATGTGCTTCGGGAGCTACTTGAACATCTGGCCCGTTACGCTGGCTCTTCCCAGAAAAGAGGGAGGCTGCTGACTAACTTTGCCACATCTAGGCCTGTCACAGTAACAAATTTTGAAGTACGATATATCGCTACAGAGAAATACTGCAATAAACGATAATACTGAAACTACTTTATGCCACTGACCCAATAGAAATAAAGCAAGATAATCCCAATTAACCATTTTTCAGTAGACAACCTCCTGCAGCAACAAAAATACAAACATCTCCCCCATATTGCAAAAAAATATACTCACGATAAATATTGAGCCCCAAAATATACTGTTCCAGCTTTCATATATTGAACGATAACTTGATATAGTAATTATCGAGACTCAGATTCACACCCATGAGTCATTTGTGTCCCCAGATACGAGGTAATGTTCGTGATTCGTGTTCAAATCAAATACAGCTCTTACTGATAACAACTGTAATGCTGTTTTGATCTTAATTACAAAAACACAAAAACATTGGCCAAGTTCATATGTTATAATTGGATTTCCAGATAATTGTCCAATCAGAAAGCAGAATGAGCCTCACATGAGTCTCTCTTTTGGGTTGCCAGACTCTCTCTGAGCTGAATCCTCAATACCTAAACTCCAGTGTAATGGCAATGGCAAGTATTTACACAGACGTTTCTTATGTGAGCCATGTTCTTAAGTCACGGTAACCTTAGCTTTAATCTCGTACCAGCTAAGAGAATGGTCCCCTTTTGCTCATTGGGCCTATACTCCCAGCATTCCTGTTCTTCTCTCTACTCCCATGATCTTGTTATTTTTCTTTCATGTGTAGCTCAAGGATGTGTGAGGGTTTAAAGTCAGTGTCATGTCATGAGAACAAATTCTGAAATGCGATATTTTGCTGAAGAGAATATAGGCGATAAACGATAATATTGAAACTGACACAATAACCCTAAAGCAGGATCATCCCCAAGAAGCTATTCTAAATGGTTGGACATATTTTCATCAATGGTGGAAGAAGTACTCAATTTTGTTACCTAAGTAAAAGTACAGATAGCAGAGCAAATAAATACTCAAGTAAAAGTAGAAATATTACATGAAAAAATCTACTCAAGTAAAAGTACTGATGTACCTAATTAAAAATGTACTTAAAGAGTAAAAAGTAAGTATTTCAGGCAGGTTTTGAGCTCTAATAAAGCTTCAAATGTAGTAATTTTGATACAGATTTGTGTTGAATTTTGTTCAACAGAAGCTATTGAATCTATAGTTTTTTTCTAGCTGTTTTTCTTAGTATATTTTTGTTTGCACAAACTACAAACGTGTTAAAAATAAATCCTCAGCCTTTTCAGCAGGTCTCAAACAGTAATAAAAAATACTATTTTTATTTTTCAGTCAAAAATGTAGAGGAGTAGAAAATACAGATAGCTCCTCTAAAAATGTAGTGAAGTAAAAGTAAAAAGTACCCACTTTAAAATTCACTTTCCTTAATTACAAAATTTAAATATCTGTACTTCACTTCAGTACTTTAATGCTTTTACTTTTTTGTGTTCCACCGCTGATTTTCATGACTATGGAAGGAAGCAAAAAAAAAAAAAAAATAGGATCAAAATAACTCCTAACTTGTTTTACATTGCACAGCTGAGCTTGATTTTATTATAAAATACAAGTTATTTCAGTTTTTTAATTTGCTACATAATTCCATATACCTTTCCTTGTATATTTGATGTCTTCTGTATGTATCTAAGATGTAGGAAGTAAACACAAACGTTTGACTGATAGTATACATTATGGTTCAAAAAGACGAACTGAAATAAATAAAGAATGAATGAAACACTTTAGTAGTCTCTACAACTCAAATCTAAGCGTAGTACAAAAAAATAACAAAAGTTCTCCACTAGTACTATGAAAAAGTACCATGATAAATATTGACCTCCAAAAATGATTGTTCCATCTATCATGTATAGAACGATTAGTCAATATAGTGATTATCGTGACAGGCCTAGGGAGCTGTAACTTCTTCCTTTAGTTTTGCAAGAATAATAAATCACCATAAAGACAGCTCACAACTCTTATTTCCTTTTCATTGTACAAGGCCTGTCCATATACTGAGAATGAGAAAAACTTGCATGTGTCCTCTATCTGCAGGTTAAGGCCAAGGTTCTGTGATTGTAATACCTTTTTAGTCAGAGTGGTTTTTTTTGGGTTTTTTTTAGCTTTCTACCATGTTATAACGCTGTTCCCTCATCAAAAACATGCCTGAAGAGGTTTTAGATGTCATTCATGCATATTTCAGTAATTCTCCCCTGAGCCCTTTGAACCCTAATAGTTAACGGTAAACTACGATATTCATGCTCCCACATGACAATTCTCCACAACAGCTTGACAAACCTGATGCGATGTGCAATAGTTTCATCGGGATCCCACATGAATCATTGGGATTCATGTGGGATCCACACTGATTGTGTTGTGATAACGCTCTGACGGTGGAGTGACTTAGTGTGGAAAGCAAAGGGAGATTCAGAGTCCCCCTCGTCCCCTTTGCTTATAACATGAAACGTATAAAACATGTTAATGTTGTTTTCGGTGAATATAGTAACACTTTCAAAACAATAAAAGGTAACACGGTGATCTAAATATGTCATGTGTTAGCGTTAATACCCCATAGAAGTAAAATACCCCCTCTTTAACACATTTCTGCATTGTACAGCCTAAAGCAGAACAACATAATTACAATATATACTGCTGAGAGTTCATCCTTCACTGTGATTGGTTAACTCCGCATGTCACTCACAGAGGCGGACCAATACGAGGAGTGAGTGGTTAAAAGTGTCTGTGTTTTAGCAAAGAGCAGCGCGAAACAGAGAAGCACTGAATTACAACGTGAGGACACGTATATAATGTCATCTCGTCATAAGGACAGATAGTTCTTAGTTGACACTCACTGCAGCAGCCTCATGCCCGCGGTGGCCCCCAGGTACACGGGGGTGGAGGGGTGTCTGTCTTTGGGCACGTCCTGCATAGCCTGGTTCAGACAGGGCTCCAGACTCCGAGCTGCTCCCCCACGCTCCCCGGCATAACTCGAGATGCCCCCACCTGCAGGCAAATGTGAAATCACTAAATATCACGGGGAGAAAATTCATAGCACAGACATACTATAGAAAACGTTTAGGATCCCCCGGGTCTTTTTGCATTGCCTATGGGGCCGTGTGCTTTTCTTGTCTGGCTGATTTAGTGAGGAATCGCTCGCCCACTTGTAGGAGACATTAAACTGATCTGACGAGTTTCCAAACACGTGCCACTGCGAGGAGGAGGGGAGTTTAACAGTAATAAACTCTCTACCAAGAACATTTGGAAACTCTCAGAAATATAGTCAGAAAACTTTAAATAAGTAATAGTAGAATACATAAATGTTATTGGGATCAGAATCATTTATATAATTTAGATTATTCTCTACTTTCAGAGCTGACCCACCTTCTGTTAACCTCTGTTGTAAATCTAAACTGCTGCAAGTGAATCTTAAGGCCGATTTATACTCGAGGCAAGTTCTGTTCTGCTGAGGGCTGGCGTCTTGACACAAATCTGGATCAGAGTTTACACACAGGACAAAAAACACTTTAGGCTCGTCAGGTGCGCCACAGAGCTTTCTGATTGGCTGTCAGGTGTCACAGAGCTTTCTGATTGGCTGTCGAGTATGAACCAGCCTTTACTGTTTAACTAACAAACTAGGACTTAAATGCATCCATTTATATGTTTGATCATTTTAACAAACGGCACTACCTACTGCTGTTGTATCTTTCAGCAAGACACTTCATCCATCATGTATTTGTGCAACTGTGAGAATATCGTTGGTGATTGGCAGCACAAAGGTGCGGCTTTGAGTTTGTAGAAAAAGCGCTATACAAAACTTATAGTTAACCTATAGTTTCATTGCACATTTTTAATAGAAGGATAATCTGTCACAGCGTTTACACTGTGTCCCACCCTGTTACTTGTTCCCTTGAACAAGAGTGTGTTGACCCGTGTATATGTAAAGGCGTACGCGGCACCAGTCTGGTTTATGTACCGAGCGTGTTTAAAGAGTGCACTTGAGGCGCATAGGTCAAAGTTCACAGAGAAGATGTGGATGACTCAGTGGATCATAACAGTTTGTGTAATAGAGGTCTGAGTCAGGCTGCACTGCTCACTCACTGCTGTCATGAGACTTGAGACACACATGCTACTCTATAGGCCGACATGACAGCAGTGCTCAGTATTCAGTGTTACGCGGGGCAATAACCATGTTTTTAGGTATGTTTTTATAATGCCACTTCAGTTATGGCCTGGGATAACTATTGAATCATCCCTGTGATAATATGCTTTTTGGTGATATTATGATTCAGTGCTACTCTTTTTAGTGCAGCCCTATGCTCAAACACACTCAGCCTCTGCACGGTTCTGAGCAAATGAGAAGTGGATTTAACCAGTTACAGTGAAGTGTGAACTAACAAAGTAAGCAGGTGACTTTACCTCTTAAAGCCAGTATAAAGGTACATGAATTATGATCAAATCTAAATTGTGATCCAAGAAAATTGTGATTCTTATTGGATATTGCCCACCCCTTTTGTCATGATGATGAATACCACTATGATTGCCTGGGATTCAGAATACACACTTCTTCCAACACTTCTTCCAACACTAGCCTCCCTCTGCCTGTCAGATCCTCTCAGTCTGTAGCGCAGTTTAAGACCACCTCTTCTCCCTGGCATTTGGTTCTAACTAAGCAGGATATCTTGGTGTTTTATTGTATGTTTTGTATTTTATGTATATCTGTTTTTGTTGACTTTGTGTGAAGCACTTTGGGCAGCTTAAGTTGTAATTTAAATGTGCTGTATAAATATAATTGAACTGAATTGAAAAAACTTTACGAAGATGTGAGTCTGGTCACCGGTGAATCTCTCCGAGTTCAGATGAGTGTGATTGACAGGTGGGTTAGTTATCGGGGACACACATGGTCAATCTGTAAACAAATGTCTGCTTGTGAGGAAAAAGGAAAGGAACAAATATCACAGGGAGGTGAAAAACATCACAGATTTCTGCAGAATCAGTGAACGACGCAGTGAACACTGTTAATCTGAGGTGAGATCCATTTGATTTTGTTTGTAAATGACAGGAGACCAATAAGCTCCTTCGTTGCACGTGTCACTGAAATAAACACATCTGATTGGATGAACATGTTACGTTCTGGCTCGAGGCGTGACAGAGGGAGTGGTTGCCTGGCAAATTCAGACTGATATCTGTCAGTTTTTTTTATACAGAGGGATATCAGTCTGGATTTGCCAGGCAAACACTATGATTCAAACTATGTCAACACTGAATCAGCAGACCAGGACCAGCACAATATTAAAGGACTAAATGGAGAACTTTGTGCCTTAAAACACACTATTTAAGACGTATTTTCCTGTTTCATTTGGTGATCAGCGCTGTCAAAAGCACAGACAGGCCTAACCTTTAATTAAGCATGAGAATTTGAATGCTGATTTTTGCATCCAAGGGTTAACAACTACTATCAAAGAACAAACTTGTAATTATTAGCATGTATTCAATGTTTTTTCTCAGTATTCCAGGTAAGAGAAAACGTTTACCTTTGACGTGACACTCGCTGTGCTGGGTGACGATGCCGGTGCCGTTCTGCTTGTCTGCTCTCCACTTGTACACATACAGAGCAGTGTGAGACGAGCCTGCATCCAGCACAATCCCATACTGCAACACACAGCACACGGTCACTGCCGATAACAGGGACAACTCCTCAAACGCACCTAGAGTCAATGCTGAGGCTTGGTAATGTAGAATATCACAGGGGGAACAAATTCTGAGATGGGGGCCCACAAGAACAAGATAATATTTGATTAGGGCTGCAAGATTAATTGAAATCCAGTAAGTAATTAAGTAAGTCAATTTTATCTGAGTAGTGCTTTTCACAGATAAAACTCACAAAATCGCAATTAGCCAATTAGCAGTTAGCAAATTGCAAACGCTCCAGTTTTACCATCATTTCCTCCACAAACAACAAAATCTCCAGTCTTATTTTGTGTAAAAATGCTAACCCTACAGTTCAGATCTGTACAAACATGCTCTGAAAAGTGATTCTGATATTAGTTTGTCTGTTCATATTTCAGACTTTAAAGCAGCTCTGTTTGTTACAAGTCTCTCCATGGCCCAGCACCAAAGTACATCTCCCACATGTTAGTGCCATATGAACCATCTCACACTCTGAGGACTTCAGGGACTGGCCTCCTGATAGTCCTGGTTTAGTCCTGGTTCAGTCCTGGTTCAGTCCTGGTTCAGTCCTGGTTCAGTCCTGGTTCAGTCCTGGTTCAGTCCTGGTTCAGTCCTGGTTCAGTTTCAGTTTTATGCAGCTAAAACCTGGAACAGTCTTCCTCAAGATGTGAGACAGGCCTCTACTTTGACAATGATTACATCCAGGCTCAAAACGGTTCTGTTCTGAGAGGTTTTTATTCTGCACTTTTCTCTTTTAATGTTAATTTTATGATGATTATTTATGTTTTGAATTGTTTGTATTGTGATTTTAATATCTTTATTATTCTGTAAAGCACTTACCCTGTGTTCAAATTGTGCTATACAAATAAACTTGCCTTATCTAAATCAATTATAGTTATATTTATTGTATGTGAAAGGAAGCACAAAGAGGACCAGGTCAAAGGTCGAGCTTCAGCACATCTAGGTGTGTAAGGAGCGGCTTTGCACAGTTCAAAGATGTCATGAGCTTCACCCTCTGTCCAATATGAATGATCAGCAATTTCCAGACTGTGTAGTTTGCTACTCGGGTTGTCAAAAGTATCGAAAATCAGATACTAATAGATACTAAAACTAGTATTGAAACTAGACACTCATTTGAGCAGGTATCAATACTAAAAAAGGACAGAAAATTACCCGTTCCTGAATAGCTTTAGAATGATCTTGATCAAATATAAGACCATAGACTAGTATACGCCCATGGACCACTATGGAACCTACTGGACGACTATGATTTAATGTTGAAATTCACATTCTATTGTCTAAATTTGTATAAATTTTTTTTTTATCATCGTGGTATCTGAGTCGGTCTTGAGTGTCGAGTCTATTCCTTAGCCCTGTTTCACAAAAGCATAAATTCCTGGCTCTTAATCGACTACTGTTAGTGGCCTTCGAATCTTGACAAGGTTCCAAGGTAAAGATGCTGTAAATCAGGCTTTTTATGTAACTGCTCAATAAATAAGTAATAAATAAGTCTATAATACTAATGAGCTAGATTTTTAAACTTTAGTGTCATGGCGGAATTGTACACTGCCAAATGAAAAGTAGATAGAAGTACCACTCCAGCACACGTCCTCATATCCTCATCGGCCTGTGCTCATTACTCTCTGCTAAAGACTCTCTTGGGGATTTGCCAGCAGCTAACACAAGCGCTAATGATGCATCTGTCCACTTAAGTCTGCGTGTGGTCTTTGTGTGGCCCCTAGCGCAGTTTAGTGCACTACTGAATTTCACTACGTAACCACGGGATATGAGCCTGTGAATGCAGGAACTACAGCGGAGGAAGAGGGACAAACCTGAGCGGAATATAAAACACAGGCTTACAAAAGTGTACTAACCCGCGGCCTTACAGTAATAATATATTAGACTAGGGGTGGTAGGCCAATTTGGGATTTTCCATACAAAATATTGAAAATCAGATACTAATCAATATTAAAACTACTATCAAAACTTGATATTGAGCAGGTACTGATTCTAAAAAAAAAAAAAGCCACATTCACAAAACAGAAATGAACCTTTCCTGAATAGCTTTAGACTGATCTTGAGCTGTATCAGAACAAGTACAAGACACATAGACTAGTACACGCCCATGGACCACTATGGAACCTACCTGGACGACTGAGGGATTACACAGATATAAGGCCACATGGGAATATAAAAGACAGTACTATGATTTAGCGTTTTATTATCAGAATCGGTATCAGAATCGGTATTGAGCATCGAGTCCATTCCACTATTGAAATAGAGTTTGAAGTTTTAGTATTGTGACAACATTAATACGAAGCCAATAGCTAAATAAATTGTCACTTCTGATAATGGACAAGAGTGATCTTCTGTTTTCATTCCCAAACTTGAGTTGAAGCTAAACTCTTCCATGTGAAAAAGTATTTACCTTGCCTTCAGTAAGATTAGTAGTGGGGTTTGGCCTACATTGTTGCAGCCTAGGCAACTTGAGACAGACAATTATTCATGTATTTATTTATTTATTTATTTAGCCTATGTAATACCACACAGAGCATCCTCCATTCTGTTACTAGGGTAACTGACATGCTTGAATGTAACACATTTTTCAGTTTGCTTTACTGTCTGTGTAATCCCTCAGTCGTCCAGGTCTGAATCATAGTAAATACCAAAAGTAATGTAATTAATGTTTTGTGGTGATGTGCTCCAATGCAAAAAAAAAAATACTGACTACATTTTTCCACCTTGAGTGGCTGATTTGATCCTTTTTGAACCAGCCTCTGGTCCATGATCAGACTGTTATTGATTATCAATAATTCATAAGGCTCTATGTCCTGTTTATCGCCTCGCGCCCGTCCACCCCTCAGTCCCAGTCCCGGTGCGTCCCGTCAGTCTGACCCAGGTCTCACCATGAAGCCGGGCGCCTCGGGCACGTCCCTCGTGGGCAGCGTGAGCAGCAGGATGGCCACGAGCCCGAAGAGCAGCAGCGCGAGGGGCACGAGCGTGCAGCGGCGAGAGGATTCCCGCGCCATCGGTCCTCAGCTGCACCGAGACCGGAGTCCACGGTTCTCGGCACGGACTCGCGGCCACACGGCACAGAGAGAGAGGCATGTCCCGCCTCTTTTGGCCGCCTCCAGCTTCACCTGACACCGCTGCTTTACATACCGTGACTACGGAGCGAGAGTGTCCGCCTCTCCCGTCCCCTAAACCTGTCCTCAGGGACGAGAGGCGGCGGGAGTCCGCTGCAGTTTGGGAACACGTCAGGATGTGTTATACCTCCATTTAGCACGTGTGTAGCTGAATTTAACTAATTAGCAAGTATAAACGGCTAAATGACTTTTGAACGTGTAAATATGGTAGGCCTGATTAATAATAGACTACAGTTGAGTCTCAACATGAAGAATGTGGAAACCACAAACTTTGGAGAAGGCGTTTTTAATTAGGCTATTTCAGTAAGAAAGTAGAAAAACTGCTCCCGTACACCCAGTGCTGGGAAGTAACTGAATACACGAGTAACTATATTCCGGTACAGTTAGGCTACTTTTTCATTTGGCAGTATTCAGAAAACAGTTTACTTTTCTAAAATCAAATGAATACATGGCGGTACACATTTAGGCTTCAACCTGCACATAATCAAAAAACAGAAAACACTGCTCTTGTGATGAGGCATGTGTGATTTGTCCTTCTCCATTTTGTGTTAGGAAATGCTTAACAAAGTGAAACAAACATGAAGCTGTTTTTAATCCTATGTTGCGTTTCTACACTATAATTTAAATGCACCTCTGCATGAAAGTACTCTAAGTACTTAGAATACAGTACTCTGATTGGACCGTGTATAGAAATACATTACAAAATACATTTTAATTCAAGTATTCAGTATTCTGTAACTAAATACATTTTCAAAGTATTCTTCCCATCACTGCCTATAGCTACTATAGCAAATTAAAGCAGGTACCACTGCCGTTCGAAAGCAGGTCTATTTCAGGACTGTATCTTAGCAGGTGGAATCTATGGCTGATCCAGTGCTGTAGGGCACCAGAAGCCCACAGTGTTTGAGAGGCACTGGGCTATAGGTCTACTATATGCCTTTAGTTAGCCAGGCTTTATTAGGTCTATGTTTATGGCGTAGATGAAACATGTTGCCATAAATAACAAGATTTTAACAGAGAAGTGATATAAAAATGTGGTAATCTGTGCTTTTACAAATGGGGCGGCTCTGTGTAGATGAATAAAATGGTAGGCTGATTCTTTGACATTCAGGCAGGCTGATAGGGCCCAGAGTGCTGTGGCGCTGTAGCCTGCCTGCCACTGTAGGCCACAGGTGAGTGTGGCCCAGACACTGGTCTTGTTTTGGGGCAGGATTTGCATGTGAAGAGCAGCAGTTGACTGTCTTCAGTCCTCATTTGACTGAGAAGTGACAGGGACTATTGTGCACGGGCTATTTTTGCTCACAACTTGCAAATTGCGGCCCTGAACTGCAAGTCTTTAGCTGATTAATCAGTCAGTGGTGTCTTCAACGTCAACCAACATTTGTACTAGTTGACTAAATAAATTATGATTATAAGGATTTGACAGCATGTGAATGATTTTATTCTGTCGTTTTACATACAAATGCACACACACCTTTCTCTATAAATGCTGTTTTGGGGTTTTTGGGTCTTCTACTACAGTTTGGGTCAGATACATGATTGGATCATAGAGGTATTTTGCCTGGGATCCAGAGTACATGATTTTTCAATACTTTTTGAAGATTTTTTTCCCTCTTTTTCTTGGTGAGAAATCGTCGTGCCCGAAGCACTGACGTCAGAATCCTTGTAAAACTGGACTCTTGAAAACATTAGGTCAGAAATATTCTTTTTGTCAGTTATCCACAGACATCTCTTGAAACATTTCAAAGGGCAGTCCCAGAGCTCCAGAACATGATTTAAAAGTTAGTTAAAATATAAAAGGCAAACGATCCAGGGCTTGACTGGTGGGATGCTGTATACTGGGCTGGATGGAGTTTTATTTCGTGTTGGGATTGGTGTGAGTTTAACAGTTGGACCCATTGGCCAGAGGGCTCGGGGTAGCGCTTTATGAAACAATTTATATCCATAACACATTACGGCGACATTCCTCCTGTGCAGGGTCAGCTTTAATAGTAAATAATAAATAGTCATTGTTGCGCATATGGATACTGGAAAATCACATAAATGAAGTGCCGTTTAGTTTGTGTTGTATTGAGAGTGGCCCAAACAGGCGATGCATATTCAAATAGAGGCAAGAATTTACATTTATATAAGCACAAAAGTAGGTCCTTATCATTAACATAGAGGGATAGTCTCCACGAACATAATCCCAAGTGCATAGGTTCGCGGACCATCTCAACTGGACAGTTCATAAATCGAATATCAATATTTGATGGCTGTGTCTTGGAGAAGAACATTACTTTGGTTTTCCTGGGATTAAACGTCATCCCCCGCACATGTGCCCACTGACCAATGCCAGAGAGATCTTTGTTTACTTTCTCAGTTAGAGTGAGCTGCCGAGATGCAACAAACAGAGTGGTGTTGTCAGCGTACAACAGGCAGACACTGACGATATCCAGTGTGCGTGATGATTGAATAGCATCAGTTGGGATAGGTCATTCATGAACAATAGAAATAGGGTAGGGGGTAGAGTGCTTCCCTGGGGCACACCTGAACAGACTGGACACATCTCTGATATTGTGTCATTAATTTTTACAGCTTGCTGTCAGTTAGAAACCCAGGCAGAAAGGTTATTTGGGCATAAGAACTCAAGCAGCTTTTTGTTTATGATTTGCTCTAGAAGATTGCCTACGTTGGAGGTAATTGAGATGGGTCGGTAATTCTGTGGATCTGATCTGCTACCCTTGTTCTTGTAGACTGGTGTTACATGTGCTACTTTCCAAGCTTTTGGGATTGTTCCAGATTAAATTGATTTTTTAAACAGAATGTACAGTGGTAGTGAGAGGGATTCATGGCAGTTTCTCAGGATCAAGTTGATAATTCCATCTGGGCCTGCAGATATGGAGGTGTCTAGTGTAGCCATAGCTTTGAAGATGTGAGTGTGGTCACCGGTGAGTCTCCCCGAGATTGACAGGTGGATTAGCCAATCAGGGACAGGAATGGTCTGTCACAAGGGAATGAAAACCATCACGGATTTCTGCAGAATCATTAAAACATGTAATCAAATCTGATCTTCCAGAGGCAAGTCATACTAGCCCTTTGAGTTACGATACGACAATTTCAAACTCAGTCTCGATACTAAGGAATAGACTCGATACTCAATACCGATTCTGATACCACGATTATAATACAAAAACACTCTTTATTTAGACAGTAGAATGTGATTTTCAACATAAAATCGTAGTACTTTCTTTTCTATTCCCATGTGGCCTTATATCTGTGTAATCCCTCAGTCGTCCAGTAGGTTCCATAGTGGTCCATGGGAGTGTACTAGTCTATGTGTCTTATACTTGTTCTGATACAGCTCAAGATCATTCTAAAGTGAATATGACTTTTTTTAGTATCAATATCTGCTCAAATGAGTATCTAGTTTCAGTAGGTATCTGATTTTCGATACTTTTGATAACCCTTAGCCCTATATACCACAAAATATATATCAATACATTTGTAACCTGTTTTTAAAGTTTAAAAGTAACTTTTATTCTTGTTGTACAGACAAAATGAAAAATGCTCAGTGCAGACAGTTAAATATGATATAGAATCTATGTATCTATCTAATGCTGAAAACACAGAAAACCATTAGTGAGTGTCAGAGAAGTTGGAGGTTTGGTTTCACTTGTACAGATTTTGTTTTTCCCAAGGCTTAAACCCCACTTTGCAAAACAAATGAGCTGTGACTGTGGTTTCACTGAGCAGAGGGGAGGGAAAAATAACAAAAGTGAGACCCCTGCTGGTCACTTGGTAGATGAGGTTTAGTCAGGCTTCCTCCTCTTGGGTTAGTGTGTGGTTTTGGGCAGAGGTGGGTAGTAGTTACATTTGAGTAACTTGATTGATTGAACATGATTTTAACACTTGTGCAAGGCTTTTTCAGATATGGTTTAGTTTGTTTCATTTTTGTGTCTATCCTCTGAAAATACTCACCTTGTAAACACTTTTTACTCCTGCTTGAGCAGTACTTTTTCCAAATACTTTTTTACTCTTACATGAGTAATTTCTTTGACCACTACTTTTCACTTCTACTTGAGTAATGTTATTTTGAATCTGGTGCAGAACATCTCTGTTTTTTATGAGCATAATGTCTCATTGCTTCTTGAAATAAAGACTAAACTAAACTAAGCAACATTACTTTTACTTACTTACTACTACTTACTTACTTACTGTTTTTGGCTCCCCACCTCTGCCGTTGGGTTGGTGTTAACAGTGTCAGAGAGGCCAGTAGTGTTCTGCATTATGTACTGCCTTTTTTACATGATATTAGTGCTGACTTTAGCTCGAAATGTGTTCACAGACGCTCTTGAAGTGCTTTTGATGTCGGACCATTTACCTCGTGTCACCATGCACCACCTGTTTTGCCTGCTGAGGTAAGTTAGCAATTAAAGAGGAGGTATTATGCGAAATGGAGTTTTTGGAGCTGTCTGTTAGAACGTTCCCTCATCAAAAACATTTTATATGTCATCCATGTGTTTTTGAGTCATCTTGAGGGCTCTATTTGAACCCTCGTTGCGGTTGGCAGTACGAGCCCATGCCTCTTCAAGACTACGTAACCAGGGAGCTCTCTCTGCAGCAGTCCTGCCCATGCTCCCGCACGTCCATTTTCCATAAAAACATATGAACAGTTGTCCAAATTTATATGCCTCTTAAACCTGAAAGCAATTCATGTCAGACACTCCAGGCCTATATTTATTTCAACCAGTCTTTGCCTTCAAGAAGTCAAAGACTGGTTGAAATAAAACTTTTTTCATTTAAAATTGTTGTGTTTGTTGAAAATGAGCAGATCGTCGAAATAAACCGCTCTCTTGGCTTCCATCTTCCAACAGATGTCCCTATGTAAAAAAACCTTGGAGTCACAGTTGACAGCTCTTTTAAATTAGATAAGCAAATGAGCACAGTAGTAAAAACAAGCTTAGACGCATAGCTGAAGTGAAATCACACCTGCCGTCAGACCAGCTGGAGAGAGCCATCCATATGTTCATCACTACACAACTGGACTATTGTAACTCATTGTATTATGGACATGATGCCTCCGCCGTCCGACGCCTACAGCTGGTACAGAACAAAGCTGCGTGTCTCCTGACTGGCAAAAACCAGAGGTGGCGTGAGACATTTTTGGTTGGAGCAGCTCGGAGGGTGTGACGGTCTTCAAAGTGGGTGCTCACTGAACAGGTTAATTTAGAGTTTTTGTGGATGCTAGCACACCCCCACCATGTTTGCTTCCCTGTTTTAACCAGTTTAACTGTAGTTAGTTAGTGATTTATAAAACCTAATATTGAATTTGATTTTTGCCTCAAACATTGAAAGTTTGAAGTCTCTACTGAAAACTCAACCTGTTTGCACTGGCGTTTGACACAAAAGCACTGTTGTTTTTTACCTCTTATTTTCTTGTTTTGTGATACTGTTCTATTTATTGCATTTTATCATTGTTACTATGCTTTTTAGCCATTCTAAATTTGAACAGCACATTGGGCAGTGATGACTGTATTCTAAATGTGCTTTACAAATAAACGTTGACATTGACCTTGAAAATCTAGATACTAATTGATAAAACAACTAGTATCAAAACTAAAAAAGACTGGACAAAACTCATTTTAAAATGGTCTTGATCTATATCAGAACTGATACAAGACCACATGATATATTAAAAAAACATCCTTTATTTTGTATTGAAAATGACATTCTATTGTCTTAAGAAGTTTTTCTATTAAAATGGTGGTATAAAAATTGGTATGGAGTAGCAACTTTGATTCTTTTGGGACACTAGTGTTTATCCATGAGTCTGTGCTGTGCGACCTGCACTGGCTCCATTTCATATCAGGTGCAATTCAATGTTTATTATTGATTGTGTTTAAATGTCAGTACTCTATGGGTCCTCTTTATTTGAGGGAGTTACTGCAGCACTATTCTCCACCCAGAGCCCTGAGGTCAGCTGACCAGCTCCTGCTGCTGTGCCCAAAGCCAGACTCAAGACCAGAGGTGACAGAGCCTTTTCTGTGCAGCGCCCAGACTATGGAACGACCTCCCTCTGCCTGTCAGATCCTCTCAGTCTTTAACGCAGTTTAAGACAAGACTGAAAACCCACCTCTTCTCCTTAGCATTTAATACTAGCTAGACAGGATATCTTGGTGTTTTATTGTTCTTATCTTATCTGTATTGTGTTATCTGTATATTTGTTTTTTTGTTGACTTTTATGTGAAGCACTTTGGGCAGCTGAAGTTGTTTTAAATGTGCTATATAAATAAACTTGAACTGAATTGAAGCCATCAGGGGTCGCCACAGCTTTATCGTCATGGCAGAACACGTCACTGGTCTCTGAGAGCTTTGAAAAGTGCTTATGACCTAAGCTTATGCAATAGCTTCATGGCCTCACCTCATTTCACTTCAATATTTATGCATTAGTTATACTTAGGTCCTCTGATGCCCCTGAGCAGTCACCTGTCACTGTCTCATTACTGATGATGGACGGTGAGCTGGTGTCGCCTCACATTAACATGCAGTAACCCGGAGCATCCAGCAGGGCCTTACCTGATAGCTCCCCCTGGCTCTGCTCTGCTCCAGAGCCTCATACACACTCCACACAGCAGGTCTGTGTCTCTGACGGATGTGACCCTGCTCTGTGGGTAAAGGTTAAAGTGACCATGCTCTGTGGGCTTCTATACTCAGGGACATGGCATTTGAGTCAAGCCAGAAGTCCAGACAATGAAGACAACGAAGTCTGGAAACGCACTATATAAAACTAATACATTATAATAATAATTATTATTCTTATTATTGTTAGGATATTGAAAAGCA